>RAOM01000080.1:0-161221 GCA_009805225.1 Neurospora sp. LNF1-1
GGGGGGGGGGGGGGGGGGGGGGGGGGGGGGGGGGGGGGGGGGGGGGACACGGCACACGGGAGAGGCGCAACTCGCTTTCCTTTCGCCAATGGATACCATGAACGATATCGTGGGCGCATAAGATGCTGTATAACTTGAGTTCTATAGGCATCTGAACTTGGAGTTCAGTTGCTACTCGCTAGAGGAAATCAACGAGGCTGGTGAGAGAAAGGGGGAAGGTTGGGCGGGTATTCAAGGTTTGACTTGCTGAATGTCGTTGTATGGATGGTTTGATATAGCCGGCGATGTATATATAATATCAGGTTGAAAGAAGCTGGGGATGGTTGTTGCAATGGTGCTTATGCTCTAGGAAGTGAACTCGAATTGGAGAACTACGCCGGTTTGGCTGTGTGAAGACTATGAGATATTCACTGGTGCAATTACAAGTCTTATGTTAATCGTAGACGGAATTCCGTCAAGAGTATCTCAATCTTGGTTGCTGCGGTTCTTTAAAACTCGAGATCCAAACCATGGAGCATCGAGCACCGTTTCCGAGCCTGGAAAAGGACATGGCATATGGCAAATCGTTGACATGCCAAACTCGGACCACTACATACGTATATTTTTGAGCCTGTTATATAACGCTCAAAACGTATCTGACTTTTCAATGCATATATAAGCACTATCCTCGTTCGAACAGGCACTGCGCCGTCTACGACACATACGACCATAGGCACTTGGGAAACTCGGGATCCCGTCCGCTCTCCGATCGATAAGCCAGTGACCGCCAGGCTAGTAGTCGGCTCGGTGACGACCGGCGAATCACCTGGTGTTGTATGTTCTTTTTTCTTTTTTTTTTCTTCTTGCTCCTTGGTTTCCTGAGTTGAGGAAGGAGCATCTCAGCTCCTGCACTTACTGAATCACTGAAACGGAATCGGATCTACCTCTAGGTAGTGAAACTCAAGTTCAGTTTGCCTCTAACTTATTTCCTTAGGCCTGATATCTATCTGTCAAGCTCAATCAATACTACTTAAGGTATGATCAAAACCTATTCCTGCCCAAAAACATCCTCATCGCCCCTCCTCCCCTCTTAACTCCTCCCTCACCACCACTCGTCGGCGCACCACCAAACACTCCGGCATCATCATCCCCCGTCGTTACTGCTGCTGCCGACTGGTATCCTCCTCCAGTCACCACAACATCCTTCCCACCCAACCTCTTTACATCCCTAACCACCCTGCCGCCCCTCGCCTCCACATCCCTAAAATACAACTCCTCCTCCGCTTCATTCCCACCTTTAGCTTCTGCCAAACCCCCAGCAAACATAAACACCTGCCTACTATCCCCGCTCCCAGTCGAGTTCTTCCCATCCCCGCTCTGCTCATACCACGCCTCCCCTTCCTTCTTCGTCTCCAATCTCGACTCCCTATACTTGGGAGTCTTCCCATTTCCATTAAAAGCAACCGTATCATAATCCGGGAATACTGCCGCTCCGGACAAAGTGAGGGTTTTCCCCTGAATCAAGTGCCCCCAGATTGACATGTTTCCCTGGGTGGAAACGGAGTAGCTGCTGTTGGCTAGGAGGGGGTAGGTGTAGCTTGTCTCATAGCCGCTAGTAGAGGAGGACTCAGAGCCGGAGATGAGCATGTCATTTAATTGGTTATATCCCTGCGCTGAGACGAGGCCTTTGTTGGTGTAGCTGAGAGTTTGTGTCCAGACGCCCAGGGGGGAGCGGACGCGGAGGGAGCGTTGAACTGAGGTGGTGTAGGTGATGGATTCGGGGGTTGTTGTGGAGTTGGATGAGTTGTTGCCGGTGGAGGGGGGCGTGCGGATGGAGGAGAGGGTGATAAGAGGGGTGAGGCCGTCGATGGTGGGTTTTTGGTTGTTGTTGCGGCCACCAGTAAAGTGGGAGTTGTCGCCCGCGGTCCAGATGAAGATCTTGCCGGTTACGTACCACGATTCGTTGACGTGGTCTGTCAGGACTGCAGTGTGGCCGGAGGACGGCGAGGACTGGGTGTCGTTGATACCGGCTATGCGGATGGTGAATTCATGGGGATTGCCGTCGGTGAGAACGGCCAGCCAGGGGGTGATGTCGATTTCGTGCTCTTTGAGGTCGAAGGCTTCGATGCCGGCGATGGGTCGGTGTAAGGAGGGGACCACGCCACCGGTGAAGATGACGGGGAAGGGCCAGTAGACGCCGGCTAGTTGGCAGTCGATGAGGACTTGTACCTCGCGGAAGGGCGAGTAGCCGGGCAGTTCGCCGACGGTGTCGGAGAAGGCGTTGACGTCGCTTTGGAGGAGGTTGGACCACCAGAACTCTTCGTTGCCTTGGCCGTTGGCGGAGACGGAGAAGACGGCGCGGCGGGCGTTGCGCGGGAAGTTGGAGATGGTGTTGGTGGCGTTTTGCGCGGGAAGGGTGAACTGGCTGACGGCGTTGTTGGCGGACTGCCGGGCGGAGATGGGGATGATGAGGTCGCTGGGAGGAGCGGCGTTGGTGGCCACATCGGTGTAGAAGAAGGTGGCTGTGAGGGTGGTGTTGAAGATGCCGGTGTACTTGTCGCTGACAAGGTTGCCAAGATCGAAGATGATCTTTTGCTTCTGTTGCCAGAGGGAAAGGTACTCGGTCATGTCCTTGAGATATTCCCATCGGATTCCTGGCGGCACTACTGGTTCGGCGGTTGAAGTTCTCCCTGCACTGAGTTAGCTATTTCTGTCTCGGTATTGTGATGATCTCAGGTGTCCCTGTGCTACACGAAGAGGCTCTGCTGTTCATGGCCATGCTGGGAAAGACTCACAAACTTCGGTATCACCAAGGTACATCAACGCCAGGCGGTCGTACTGTCTTCCCTCGCTAACAACGGTGAAATTCATCACCACCCGGTTAAACTTGCAGCTAGGCGGCGTGTAGTCTCCTATATCACGGTGAAACAGCAGTGTCAGAAATGCTGATCTATGTTCTGTTCAGATATGGTCCAGCTTACCGATGTACGGATCTCCATAGCTGAAAGCAAAATCACGACGCATCAACAACACGTTACACGCTTTCTGGGTTGATCCAGCCGGAATTGGTGTCGTCCCATCGCTATCAGCCGGGCCATAAGGCATCAACACTGGTGGCGCAACCTCAAAGTTTCTCAAGACCGTCCTCTCCGCGGCAGCAGACGAAGTTGTGACAGATGACTGAATCTGCCTTTCTTCTGGCTGTGATTTGAGAAGGCCGAGAGTTACTGGCTTGGTGTTCTCGAGACCTTCAACCTGGTGGGCATATTTTCCGTTTGACGTGGAATTAATCGGTGAGAATTGCTCGTGGACATCGGATCTCCGGCATGAGGGTATACCCAGGCCATGGAAAACAAACCCGGTAACGAAGAGTGAAGCGAAGAGCCACAAGACTGACAAGAGAACCCGCCGTTTTCGGGCTTTCTTGACTGAACGAGGCATGAGTTCTTCCTTCTCGACCACCAAAGGCCGCTTCTCAATGTCCGGAGAAGCCATGTTCATGGTGCCGTAGGTTCCGGTGCGACGAACCGGTGCTGAAGATGTCAAGCCATGGGATGTTGAGACTGAACCGGCGGGGTTGCCGCGGTATAAGAGAGGACGGAGGAACTGTCGTTCATTGCAAGCCATGTTCGCCATGGTACCTCGCAGGAGTGGTTGGCGGTGTTACCACCTTCTTAAACTAGAAGAAGCTTGATTGTAGTCGACGAATGTGGCAGGCCAATGAGAATCTCAATGGTACGATACCACCCCGGACGCCGGCACCGCAACGGAACAGTTGATAAGTCCAAGCGAGACTCTGAAGGTAGGTGCTCTATCCACAAGGGCTAGGTTGGATCATTTGACTTCCGCATGGACAAATGTAGCACTTGTGTGCGGATAGGTGAAGGAGGGGGCCGGGTGAGAACGGTGTAAATTGCGTGCATAATGTGGTGTTGATGTTCGTGCCTGGTCCGTGCAGCCACTTACCGTAGCATATTGATCGCAGCTGCCGCAGTGTAATGAGTGGTACACTGGGCAGCATGGTGATATACAAGATTGCCATGTTGATTCATCCAAATCATCGAGCTTGCAAACTGCAGAGGGCATTACACCGGCCTTCAAGTAACATGCTTCTTATTATGTTCTCCAACGGGTAATGACCTAAGCGTGTGCTACAATGCAAGGTTTAGTATGGTGTTGTCCGGATCGTGGGAAAGGGGATTCTCATTTGTATGCAATGCAACCACCACCTACGGAACGCCAGCCTCCAAACAAGGGATATACAACTTGATGAAAAAATGAAGGAAGACTGAGAACTAAAACAGGGTATCCAAGGCAAGGTGAGCACTTCTCTCAAGCCTTCTTGACGACTGTCTTCACCTTCTTTGTGCCGATCTGGTAACCCCAGGACCTGAGAACCTTGACGACCTTGGGAAGGATAGCAGCTGTCAAAGGGACCCTGATAAAGATGAAGCTCTTGTGGATCGCGTACGCCAGAGCAAGCTGGGTGGCCAAGCCTGAGACGAAAATGGTTAGCCATGTGTGCCCAAAGGGAGGAACAATGTGACTCGAGTACTTACTGGCTCCAGCTTGCTTGCTCCGCTCCTCGGCGGCCTCAACGCCCCATCCGACAGTCTCCTCGGGCTCCTCACCAGTGCGTTCCCGCTTGTTATCCTTGAGGACTGTCCGATACTTGTGCCAGAAGTCTTGGACGTTCTGGGGGATGGCCTTTTCGAGCCATGTCACGACAACATGCTCGAAGTGGGCTAAAGAGTACCAAAGCGTTAGTTTTTGTTCGCTTTGCCGACGATGCAAGACAAACTCACCAATCTTCTCAGTGCCGACCGTGCGCACGAGCAAGAAGCAGAAAGGGAAGTCTAGCACGCTAAGGGCGAGATAGACTCCGACGGCAGTCCAGCCGTACTCCTTGGACAGCTTCTTCATCCTCGCGCTGAATCCGGTCGGCTCGGGCTCCTTCTCCTTTCCCTTGGCCTTCTCCTTGGCTCCCTCGTTCTCCGACGACTTGTCAGACCGGCGTGACCTCGACGACTGGAATGGGCGTCTTGACGAGGTGGTAAACTGCTTGGGCTGCCCGGCTCTCGATGCCTGTCTGATCCTGGCCGACAAGCTCGCGTACTGAAACTGTGGTGTAGCTGCGCTCTTGGTAGAGATATGTTGCGCCCATGTCCGAGCCACTGAGGTATCCCTAGAAAGCCTCCGGAAGATGGCGCCTCCTCTAAGGAGGGTCTCGGCAGCTCCGTATCCTGTCCTCGACATGGTGATGGTTTGCGGTATGAATCGGTCGCGGTCGGTCGTAGAAACGTCGCAAGGTGGCCCAAGCTCCAAGCCTTAAGCTTCTTGAGCTTCGAGGGATACGCTTCGCACACTTGTAGTCGCTGAGGGGAGTTCGAGGAATATATGGGTGCGTGAAGACACCTTCTCCAATAAGCTGATAGTTGATCCGAGTTGGGCGTCGTTGACCTAGCCGTGCCTGTCGGGTTCCGCGATAGAAAGACGAACGCGCGATCGGGAACTACTGTCGACAGTATCTCCGAAGGCTCAAAGGCGCAGCAAGAGAACTTTGGTCGAGGATGATGGAGGAGGCGTATCGGCTAGGTCGAGTCAAATTCAAGTCGGGTATTCCTCGTTGCGAAGGCTGACGATATCGTAGGGGGGCCCGACGGGGGTCACGCAACAACTTATATTTTATTTTTCTCGACTTCTAGAAGTTCGCGGACCTCTTTGGGTTGCATGTGAGTGATGCAACGAAGTCGTCGCGGCAGGCAGAGTATCATTCCACCTACATCCCATTGGACAATCGGCTGACAGCGGCATCCGCCTTCGCCCGATCAGCGGTGCATCAATGACCCCGCCATGCATTCCCGGCAGGCACAAGTAGGAGTGCTGACGAGTCTCACCAGTGCCACTGAGGCCGCTCACGGTTTCGCCTGCACCACAAGCCCTCAAACACAACTCAGCCATCTTCAACTTCTCAGCTTTGCCAACGGAGACTTGTCAGTTGGCTTTCGAGCAACATTAATCTCCGCCATCGTTATGGACCAGTCACTATTCAGGGGCATTCCCAATCACGAGTCGAAGCATCATGTGGTTGATATGGTTCTCGAAAGCCAATGGCTGTTGATTGAGGAAGTCTTCAATATTTCATCCGCACTGACCATGATCGCAGTAAACAAACTTCCCCTTTCGTTCAGGAGCTCAACATCTTTCCACTTGTGAACCTTCTTCACATCTTCTCACGGCTTTTCTCAATCGTTTCTTGCCGACGCCAAAGGTCTCGACTTTGGTGAGCTAAAAATTGGATTCGCCAACGGAGATCCGGACAGGACCCTGAGCCTGTAAGATTTGGCCACCAATCATCGTCCTCTGTTCCCTCTGTAAGCGCCCTCGTCCCGCGCTTGCACTCATTGCTCCATGGCCCCATGAAGACAAGACGGCGCTCTTCCCTTCTTGTCATTCTCAAGACTCACTGATTGGGCACTTCATCTTCTCCATACATCATTGAGCTTGAATTAGAAAGCAGCCCGCACCACAGCCGCTATGGAGGACGCGCAACAAGAGGCGATCTGGGGGGTTGTTCCCCTGCTACACTAGACTAGGGTAAAGCTGCTCAGGTACCAGTGGTACCCTTCAATACAAATGAGTCTGGACGCCGAATAGACGTCGCGCCAGATGCTCTTCTTCCTCTCGTCCCTCTTCTCCGTTTTCTAACTCTGTGAATCTGATTGAACTCTGTCTTTGAACCGGCTTCTCGCCATAGCTATCACCATTCTCTGCTGACGGTCTCACGAACTCGGGAAACACAAGTGATCTGCAGTCAGCTTCTTATAAGTGCGGGGCATCCATCGCAAAAGGTTCCCATCGAGATTTGACGAGGTTCAATAAGAGAAGGACCTATTTCAACAAGCGCGAAGCTATCTGAAAAGAGATTCGTGTGTTCGAGCAAAACAGACAATCAACATGTCTTACTATCCTCGTGAGTATCACACGCTCTTCATCATTGGGGTATGACACAGCTAACCAGAATTCTAGCCCCTCCTGGAGCATCTGGCGCTGGAGGTATGTTTCGATCTGATGATAAAGACATTGGGGTGGTCGAAACGCAGATGGAACAGTTGATACTGACCAAGACAACAGCTCCTGCTCAACACAGCTATCCTCCTCCTCCCATGTCTGCTCCTCCAACCCAGACCCAGTTCTCCTACCCATCTCCTCCGACTACCCAGCAGCAAGGAAGACACTATCCTCCTCCTCCTCAGTCCGCCGGCTCGTCTGCCACGCCACCACCCAAATCATCCACTCCTTCCTACCCCTTTCCTCCTCAGCAGCAGCAACAGTATCAACAACCACCACAGCAACAGTTCTCACCACCACCGGCCCAACAATATGCCCCGCCGCCGACTCAACAACAGCAGCAATATGCGCCACCACCAACCCAGCAGCAAGTGCAGCAACCGCAGCCTCAATACGCAGCTCCCCCAGTCCAGCACCAACATCCTCAAACCGCCCTCCCTCTTCACATGAGGACGGATTCCAGCGCCTCTCGAACCTCCGCCCACACCCCTCCTCCTCAGCAACAGTTTGCCGCTCCTCCGCAATATCAGCAAGGCGAGCCGCAGCAGTATGAGGAGAAACAACATGTTCCACAGCAGCAGCCGGCACCCCAACAACCAGTTGGCCTAGGTTTGAGCACTTCCGCAGCGGCTGCCATCACTGGTGCTCCCGCAGCCGGACAATTTTCCGGTGCTGGTGCGGTATCAGATGACGTGGGAACGTTCAATGGTGGCAGTTATCGTATCAGCCATCGGGATTGCAATACCATCTTGACTGTTCAGTTGGCGATTGGGTGCCCGTTGGATGCTAAGCCTGGTATGTTCTCTCTCCATTCAGCCCCTGCTTGTATTGAAATGTCTAACGTCTTTTGTTTGCGCACAGGCACAATGATCGCCATGTCTCCCTCCGTCTCTCTCAAGGGCGCCTACAAATTCAGCATGAAGAAGCTCGTCGCCGGCGGCGAGATGGGCGCCTCAACATTCACCGGTCCTGGCGAGCTGCTTTTGGGTCCTGCCATGCTCGGCGATATCACGAGTCTTCGCTTGGACGGCTCCCAGACCTGGTCTGTCAGCCACGACGGATACCTTGCTTCGACGCAGAACGTCACTAAAGACTATAAGCGCCAGGGACTGGGAAAGGCCATGTTCTCTGGTGAAGGTCTGTGGGTGTATAAGATCAGTGGCACGGGGCTGTTGTGGTTGACTAGTTTCGGTGCTATTATTCGGAAGGATGTGAGTATCAGTTGTCTGCAGGTCCGAGTAAATTGGTTCGTGTTTGCTAATAGAGGATACAGCTGGCGGACGGCGAGAAGTACATCGTTGACAACGGCCACTTGGTCGCATGGAACACCAAGTACATCCTAGAGCGCGTTGCTTCCGGCGGTTTGCTATCGGGCTTTGCCTCTGGCGAAGGACTGGTGTGCAAGTTTACTGGTCCCGGAACGGTGTTCATCCAGACGAGGAATGCGGTATGTCAAGTCCTCCTCCCCTATGCGTTGAAATAAAACATGGGCTAACACCTAAAAAAAAAAAAAAGACTGCCTTCAGTGCGTTCATGACCGGCCAGACACTGAAGGCCTAGAGATGGGTTTAGGATATAGGGGATTGTATGGGACATTGATACCTGTAGCGATCACACTTGAGGCTGTGATCTCGTACCACTTTTTTTCTTCATCATATTTATCTTCGGGTTTGTTAGCGGCGTCATATCGGTTTTGAGATTTGCGAGGGAATAGTAAAATGTCAGTCAGTGAACCATTGGACCTCTTGTCCTGTAGCTAGAAGCGTGACTACTTGACTTTCGCTTGGCAACCTATCGATCATGAATGAGTTTTGGAGAAACAGGCGACATACGAGGAAATTCCAAAGGGAAAAGAAAGACCTGAGAAACAATAAACAGCAGAAGGAAAGTCCAAGTTGTTTGCCGAGTAAAAGGGTCTTCGGCGGTGTTATCTCGCTAGGGTTAGGGTCAAAGCAGCATCGCGCCCAACTTCACGGACAAACAGCTGTCTGTGATTGGCCAGCGTTTTAATTGATTTTGTAAGAGCTGCGCGTCTCGACAACTTTAGACGCGTCTCCCAGACCAACACCATCCCCGGATTCACGGCATCCAACCCACAAGCTCCCAGGTCAGACAGCCTGGAAGACAGCCCTACCAAGTCTTCATCATGCTACGATCAAACGTCAGCCGTATCGACCCCAAAAGGCGAAACGTCCTCGACCACCGCAAGAAACAATTCGCAGAAGCCGCCTACAAGGACACCGATTATCCCCATCGTCTCAACTTCTACTCGACCCCTCCAACCGCCGACATCACCATCGAGCAGTTTGAACAATGGGCCATCGACAGGCTACGGAGTATGTCTTCCTCTCCCCATAAACTCCAACCCTTCATATACACTTCTCTAACCTCTAGCATCCTCCAGTCCTCGCCGAACTCGAAGCATGTTCCTTCCGTAACAAAACCCCCGCCGAGACAGCCTCGCACATGAAACCTTTACTCGACAAGTACCTCCCGCTCGACACCAACAGCTCCTCCTCCTCCCAGCTCTTCGCCCAGCGGCAAAAGGACCACTACAGCCACTTCATCCTTCGTCTCGCTTTTGCGTCCACCGAAGACCTCCGGCGCCGCTTCACCCGCGTCGAAACCATGCTTTTTCGCATGCGCCTGAACGCTGACGACGGCCGCGAGCGCGCCGCTTTTATCAGTTCGCTTAATCTCGACTGGGAGACCGTTTCCGATGAGGAGAAGCGCGAACTAGCTGCCGAGTTGGCAGCGACTGCCTCCTTCGGCGGCCAAAAAAAGGGACAGCAGCAATACGACGAAGACCAACAAACATGGTGCAAAGTCTCCTGGCTCCGCGTCCCCGAGCTCGTCGAACAGCGGCGCGTCTTTCTCCGACAAGGCTACGCCTACGTTCCCGCGCGTGAACAACAAGCGATGGTCGTCTCGGAATTCACTTCGCGCTTGGAGCGGCAGCTCGAGTTAACCGCCCGCGCGCTGCCGAGGCTAGACGAAGACGACCGCTTGACTCCGATCCTGGCACACTTGAGCAAGAACTTCATCACGCCCGACGCTTCGTACGTGGGTACTTCGTCCGCCATCTCCTCGGCGGATATCAGTGCCAGGAACATTGATACCTTGGTGAATAACCACCATTTCCCCGCTTGCATGTCGCACTTGCATCGCACCTTGCGGCGGGACGCGCACTTGAAGCACTACGGTCGACTACAATACACCCTCTTCCTCAAGGGCATCGGCCTCAACCTCGAAGAATGCTTGTTGTTTTGGCGACAGAGTTTCAACAAAATCACGGACGACACGTTCAACAAGGAGTACCGGTACAACGTGCGACACACGTACGGGGACGTGGGCGGCGACAGCAATCGGCGCGGCGGCGGTTACTCGCCATATTCTTGCCAGAAAATTCTGACGGAACACCCGCCGGGACCGGGCGAGGCGCACGGGTGTCCGTATAGACACTTTAACATGGAGAATCTGCAGACGCTGTTGCAGCAGGGCATGGGGGTGACGGATCGTGGGGTGTTGAATGGGGTGAAGGAGGATAAGGAGAAGCAGAAGTTTCATATGGCTTGTAATCGGTATGTTTTCCCCTGTCTTGCTCTCTTGACGTTGACTTTTGCAGTAACTAATGCTGATGGGATACAAAAGGGTATTCGAACATCTTCATAAGGAAGAACTCAAAAAGGCCAAGGATGAGGGTATCATGACTGCGGCGCAGCTCGAGACTATTGTCCATCCCAACGAGTACTTCAAGCGGAGTTATCTACTGAAGAATATGGGCAAGATGCAAGGGGATGTGAAGATG
This sequence comes from Neurospora sp. LNF1-1, assembly GCA_009805225.1. NCBI lineage: Eukaryota > Fungi > Ascomycota > Sordariomycetes > Sordariales > Sordariaceae > Neurospora > Neurospora sp. LNF1-1. The sequence continues at coordinate 10,859 of RAOM01000080.1, forward strand.
GAGGGTTGAAGATACCATGGTTTTCGAGGATGAGAGGGAAAACTTGTTGGGGATTGATTACATATCTTCTGGCATGATGGGATGGGATTCAGGTTTCTGTTACGATATATCCGGCGTTCAGGCGACATAGCGATGGCATGACACTTGTACAAGTACAAAGATGTGTATACAAGGTTTGATTCCTGAAAGATAGTGAATGGTTTCGGTGCCCAGCTGTCATTCGTCAACCACGAAGTACTCCAAAGTACTCCAATATTCACAGCACTCACAACACCACGTAAAAGCATCAGGACAATCGGCATGGTCATCACATTGAACAAAACAAAGAGAACAGAAGGTAATGCAGAATGGGTATCAATTGTCTTCTTTCTAGTTCGGCAAAGGCTTCCTGAAGCGACCCTGCAACCAGCAGCGGTACATCTTGAGCTTCTTTGCGCGGTTGACGAGCAATCTACGATCGACACCAAGGTCCTCAATCACGAAGCGGATGTCAGGCTCAGAAGCGTCCTCGACCTCACTATCCTTGGTGAACAGCTTGCCAGACCAAATATCGGCCAGCTCGTCTCTCTCAAAAAAGTAGACGCGAGTGCCATCACCACGAATGTAGAAGTTCTCGTCCAGATAACGACCCTTCTTGAAGCGGACCTGGGCCAGGTCTCCTCTTCCATAGTCACGGAAGCACACTTCACCGCCGGGCTTGAGCACACGGTAGACATTCTCGACGGCCTTCTTCCACTGCAACGGGGACAATGCAGAGAAGATGAACACCATGAGGGCGACATCGACCGAGTTCTCCTCGAGGTGAGGGGGCAGCTCGTCTCCGGCTACATCCCACACGTCGGCCTGCATCTGGTCCGTGTTGTAGGCCTCTTGCGAGCGCATGACCTCGACGGCCTTCTTGGAGAAATCACAGGCGTAGAGCTTCAGTTCGGGGTTCTTGTTCTTGGACAGGATGGGGAAGGCCGTGTTGCCCGCGCCAGCTCCTATTTCGAGGAGGGTGCAGGGGCCGTATCCCTCAGAGGTGACCTTGTCCAGAATGGGGAACTCTTGCTGAAGCCACTTGCGATCCTTGAAGAAGTTGGCGGTGTTGTTCTTGTAGAACTGGTTCCACCACTTTGCAGGGTCCGAGTTGAACCGATCTGTTATGGGCAAGTTGAGTTAGCAGACTGCTCCAATGTCTGAATGTGTAAACAACTTAATGTGTTCAAAGAACCCAATGGTAAGGGCAAAATCAGATGGGAGCGAAAGACTATAAAATACGTAGTTGTCTTCATAAAATATTCAGATGAACTATGCTTATGTTTGTAAATCATCACGGAAGCCCAAGAGAGGGGTGCAAGGGGGATGAACCCCTCTCTTAGCGTGAACCATTGGGGGAGTGTGGTGGAAAGAATAGATGGGTGGTACTCACGCTTATCAAAGTCCGAGACGGGCGCACTGCGCTGCATCTCGTACTGCTGTTCAGCATACTCGTTGTATGTCTCATCAGTCTCGACATGGTCCCACGCGTTGAACTCAAAGACGTCGTCCTGTTCCTGCAGATAGCGAGATCCGAACTGAAACGGGTCGCTGCGCTTTTGGTTGAACTGGGGATCGTGGGACCGGTGGGGAGGGGCTTGCTCTCCGTTGGCGGGAGGCTGCTGTTCCTCTTGCTGGTGCTGCACAGGCTGCTGCTGCTTCTCCTCGGCTATTTCGAGCTTGGAGATCTGGGCAGTGAGCTGCTGCTCGATCTGTTGTTGTTGTTGTTGTTGTTGTTGTTGTTCATCGACGACAACCTGTGCCTGGCTAGAGGCGACAGGAGCGACGACGCCATTCGATGCCATGGTGAGGACAATGTTGGAGGATCCTGGTTAGTGCACTGGTAGAAAGATGCAGCTAACAATCACCATTGGTCATTGAATGGCACTGGCTTTGTTGTAAGGTTGGTGCAGCATATCGTGCTGGTTCTTGAACCGCGGAGGGAACGGAGAATGAAGAGGAGGGAAGAGGGGAGGAGGGGAAAAGATTTGCAAATTCCGAAACGAGAGAAAAAGTACAAAAATGGTCCAGAGCCTGTGGGGCCAATTGGGGTTGTGGGGGGCCCACCCAACTTTGCACTCGCCCCGATTCACCTCAATGCCTTATCCTTATCTACCCCTAACCCTTGAAATGACCGTAGGGGTGTCGTCCTTCACTCGTCCATGGATCTGGACTGTTGGTCAAATGCTTAGAAGTGATTTGAATCAAGATCTTTTTTTTTTTTTTTTCAAGCTGGATGTGACGGATAAAACTTATTGCTTGTCCGGATCGGGAACGGAGTGCTAATACACGTAGAGGGGTCTTCACTACCTAGTAGCCGGTCTACCTATATGGTATCTGGGAACACTCCAGTCGACAGAAGAAATCAAACGGTTCACCGATGCTCTGAACGAGCGGTTGTTGTTTTTTGCTCTTTTCCTCTCTTGTTTGGAGAGAGGTGGTGCGTTCGAACCAGTCGTCGATAATCTTTTTTGGTTCTTGTTTGAACTCACTTGAAACATTTCAGTCGATGATTCACCAATTCTAAGCAGTCTCCTTGCCCTTGCCCGCACGCTCTTCCCTCCTCTTCTCGATCTTCTCAAGCTCCATATCGATCCTCTTGAAGCTCCAGCTCTTCCAGAAGGGGGGATACAAGAACGGCCTAAGATCGAATCGGTTGTCATCCGGTGCTATAATAGTTTCAGCTTGAGGAACTCCAGCAACTGAGGGTTGGCATAGACTTACAGTAATCATTGCAATGCAAAGCAGGAGTCAAGGTAGTCATCTTGTGCCTGTTGATGGCATAGAAGTGGAAGAACCTCTTGACCTTCTCGGCAACCTGTCTGGGAGTATAGAAAGGCGCCTCGTCACCCTCGACCTTCTCACGGTCGGCACTCCAATCGTGGACAAGACGCTGGAACATGGCAAAGGGACCAAGCTTGTTCAGCTTCCGAAGACGGCCGAAGACTGTTAGCTCGGCGTATGTCATTCCCATGTCGGCTTCGTCGCTTTGGACGTATTCTTGGGTGATGGGCTCCTACGTCGCAAAGTGTGGTTAGCATCGGAGTTCAAGCTTTGTCAGATGCCGGATCACCAATTCTGGGATGCTTACCAGCTCAGCAGTAGGAACAGCCGTCAGGAAACCGTGGAGGCAAGGAAGATCAAACTTCTTCTCGGCCCAGGCAATGAAGCGCTTCAAATCTGCCTTGTCAATCGACCCAATTGGGTTGATATCGGCACTCGAGCAGTCATACTTGGTCAAGTAACCACGAAGACTCTGACACAAGTATCAGTATCTGTTGTCTCGACATTTTCGATGGACATTGTTCGACATACCTCGCCGACATTGGCACTGCCGAGCACCAAAAGACTTCCGCCACCGGGCCTGCCACGGGCAGTCGGGAGAATCTGGCCAAATTCCTAGAGCATATCGTTAGTCTATGCTTATCACTGGACTCGGGCGGGACTTGACATACATAGGCAGTAACCATCCTGATACGAGCCTGCAAGCACTGCAGCGTCAAGTTCTCCTGGACTGTACCGCCATGGACCTTGAACTTGGGCTCAAAATTCGTTGTCTGGACGATAAGCTTCTTCTGAGCCTCATACACGTCGTCGATGTCGAGGTTAACATGGTGGCTACCAATGGCGTCGGCAAGTTCCTTAGCACGTCCGCGGGTCTCGGAAGAGCTTTGCTTGCTCATGCCCATGTAAATGGTAGTGAAGACCTGGTTGCAGAGCTCCTGGGGCGTCTTTGGAAGTTCACCTTCCTTGCCATACTTGCAGATGCGCCTGACATCCTCAATGACTTGTTGGTTGCCGTCTTCAATGGCTTGGATAACGATGCGGCACATGGAGAAGACAAGGGTAGCCGTGGCACAAGAATCAATGCCTCCGCTCAGGGGAACCAAGTAACCGGCTGTGCCAGACCTTCGGAGGTAATCCCAGAGATAGCAGCCACCACACAGGGCAATCTCCTCCTCTACCGAGTGGTACCTCGGCTGCCTGGGAAGAGTGGGCTTCTTCCAAATGTCGGTATCCTCATCCTCAGGGCTGAGCTCGAACGAGGTCTGGATCCTCTGGTACTTGGCATTCGAAGTAGCCGCCTGCAAGCCACGCGAGATGGAAGACCTGTAAGCTCTGACTTCTTCCAGATCGACAGTGGCAGTAACGACCTCGACATCGTTAAGACTGAACTGCGAGCCCTGAGCAACAATGTCACCGTTGACGATAATCATGGCGCAGCCATCAAAGTAGAGGCGTTCACCGTCGCAACCTTGTTGGTTGGCATAGAGGTAGACACCGCCCGACTTGCGAGTTGCCTCCATTATAAGCTTGAGGCGAACGTCGAGCTTTTGCAGGGTGAAATGAGAGCCACTGCTGTTGGTGATGATCTCAACACCGTCAAGGGCCATGTCGATGTGAGGGGCCTTGGGGGTGAAGAGCTCTTCGCAAGTCTCTGCCCCGAAAGCTGTTTCGGGGGTTGAGATGACAGCATCGCCGAAGAGAACGTGGGTCTCGCCCTGGATTTCCTGGAGGATCTTGGGAAGATGGAACAGCTCGGTTTCTCTGGGACGCATCCACGGCGTGAAGTGTCTCATCTCTCTGTAGTTTCCGTCGTTTGCAAGCCACATCTTGGGTCTCTGTTCATGGTCGTCAGCAAGCAGTATGTGGTATGGATTTTTTAGGTATGTATACTCACGATCAAAAGGATCTTTCCGTTGAGCAAGATTGCTCGGGCGTTATATCTAATATTTCGGTGAAGGATAGGCAGACCGACGTCGATAAGGATGTCATGGCAGCTCTCATCCTCCAAGAGCTTGCGGAGCATCTCCAAGCTGTGAGTGTAGACATCGAGCTCGTGGAAGTGGTCCAAACCGGAGTAACCGCAAATCTCCAACTCGGGACCAACACGAAGTCTTGCACCAGCCTTCTTGGCGAGATGAATACTCTCAACAATGCGTTGGAGGTTTCCCTCCCACTGTTTGTTTGGGTTAGTCTTGCAAATAGAGACCAGATAAGGCTCAACTTACATCCAGAACCCATTGGTTCAGACTGCAGGTCGCAACCGTCACCAGGTGCCCTCCCATTTTCAAAGACAGATCGGTTCTGTTGTCGACAGCAATGTGTAAGAGAAGAACTTTGGCGTAAGGGGTTGCAGAGGAGAGACTGTTGAGTCATAAAGACCTCGACGCTAACTTCCTAAACAAAATGTTCGACTCACCTTAACGAAGAAAAGATCAAAGGACCCAAGACCAACCGGTTACCAGAAGAATCGCGGCCCGTCCCTTGTGAGGTTCGGATGACGTTCTCGACGAGAACCGTGGACGGGGAGACTGGGGTCTCGGACTCTCGGTGGAAGATGGGACGGATCCGCTATCAGTCCGTTGTTAGTGATCGGAAAAGATTCGGCATTATGGCCTGTCCTCTTATCACAATCGATCCTTTCTTCATTAGGTAGCCGACGCAGGTTCGTGCTTTCTACATTCAAGCTCCCATAGGTTTTATATCTTTTTGGAGGTCTCTGGTATCTTGAAAAATTGAATTAACTGTGATCTCAAGTCCTGATGTTGTCGATCAGATAACCCCGCAAAGGTACCATTGTGGGCTAGCTGCAAGGTTACAATAGCAGTAGTTCAACAGCAAAACACCCTGGAATTGTCACTTTAGCGCAGCACAGCGTTATTACAGCGTGTATTTAGGGACAGTATAAGGTCAGTGCAAACAGCAACAACATAACCTTGACCTCGGGACAAGTTCCCCGAATTGCGACGGGAATGGGAATGCCTTCAAAAAGTTCCCAACTTTGTTTATTCCGGCGCATTCGGGTACGCCCAGTGGCCACAATCCCACAACCTCCACGAACCTCCCCATCCGTCTCTTCTCCCTAATTACTCCAGAAACAAAAGTCGCCGGTCTCAAAACTTTTACAACCAACCTCCACCACCTCCTCCTTCCTACTCCGAACCGCAACTACAATACTCGCGGCGCAAACCACCTACCTCGACCGTTTGGCCCTCTCTCTAGCTTTTACCCAGTCCACGAGACTGCTCCACGACACAATGCCACCCCGACCGTCCATCCTCGTCCCCCCAAGCGCAACGCGCCTCCTCATACCCCGAACGAGCGTCCGATCACTCTCCTCCCTCACAACCAACAACGCCTTCAACGAACCATCACCCTCACATTCGCGCCGGAAAACATCGCTATCACCTACGCCTCTAACCACCGCCCGTCCTTACTCCTCCTGGCTCTTCTCCGCCGTCTCCTCCGCCGCCTCCGCCCTCAACAACGCTTCTCCCGGGGGTGGTAACAGCTCGCCAGAAACCGTCCTCAGCGCGCGGCGCATCCTGCCTTACCCACCTGGTCACCTCTACAACTTGATCGCGGACGTTTCTTCGTACAGCCAGTTTCTGCCGCATTGTAGTAGGAGTGTGGTTACCGCTTGGGCTGAGCAACCTACTACACAACCTACACAACCTACAGCAATAGCGGTAGGGGAAGGAGAGGAGGGACAACAAGGGGGAGCAGCAGGGGAAGAAGGGAAAGAGCAGCAGGCAAGAACAAAAACAAAATGGCCAGCCCGCGGCGACCTAACAGTAGGCTGGGGCCCCTTCACCGAATCCTACTCTTCACGAGTCTACTGCGTGCCAGACGACGGCCAAGGGGTCGGGATCGTAGAAGCTGTTAGTGGTGACGCTTCTACTACCATCCCTTCTGCTGTTCTCCGGCAATTCGGCTACAAACCACCTGCACCAAATGATGACACCGAAAAAATGGAGGGGTTGTTTGAGAGTCTGGTGACGAGGTGGACGGTTAGGAACGTGCCGGCCCCAGGAGGAGGAGGAGGGTTGAAGAAGAGCCAGGAGGGGGGAGGAGATAAGTGGACCGAGGTGGCGCTGAGTGTGAGGTTCAAGTTTGCGAATCCGGCGCTGGGGTTTGCGGTCGGACAGTTGGCGGGGCAGAAGGTGGATGAGATGGTTGCTGCTTTTGAGGAGAGGGCTAGGAGGACTTGGAGGCGGTGAGGGGGGGTGATGGGTGATTGATGTCTGGTGATAGGATGTCAAGCCGGGATGGACGTTGAGGGGATGGATGATAGTTAGTGGCTCACGGGCTGATCTCATAATCTTGGCTGGATCTCGTAAGAGAGGGTTGATTGATTGTCTTGGTGAAGGTCCAACTGAGATAGGAAGTGTTGGGAGTACTAGACTAGACTAGATGGGATGGCGGGCAGTGTTGCTTCTTGATATCTTTGTATTATTACTCGGACTTAGAACGGCATAGACAGCGTGGCTTGGAACGGGCAAGACATAGACATGCTTTTGTCAGAAATAGACAAGATACCCAAGTACATCACAATCACACTACTGGGAGGGCCGTGAACTGGCAAAGGCATGGTGATGCAGTCCAACAATCCTCCGGAGACCTACGGCAAATGTCAACACCAGAGGTACCTACTATTCACGTTGAACTTGAAACACAATCTCCCAAGATCCATGTATTGCTAAACCAAAACCCGTACTACCAGTCAACACCCAACCACTCACTTCCTCGCCGTCCACGTCCACATCCACATCTACATCTTCCGTTCGCCCTTCCCCTACCCTGGCGCAACGTAAAGATAGCCATACACACATGATCTCGTATCATCAATCATATGTCGTCATCCCTCGATCCATCATCATCATCTCCGCATTGTACTTTTTTCGGTCATGATTTTCCCAACAACAATAGAAACGAGAACGCGCGTCAGAAAGCCCCCAAGAAGGAGAACGCCTCTGTATCCGCCAAAAGCGCAAAAGGAATGTAAAAGACCGTCAAAGCAGAGAAGAGGTATCAAAAGCCAAAACAAACTGAGAAAAATGAAGGGGAGAGAAGGGGAGAGAATCAGCCTGCCAAGAAAGGTTCGAGAACCGGGATATGTGTCGACGACCAGATATGCTGCTAATCCGTCGATGAATTTGGCGGCGTCTTCTCCCAAGTGACTCGCTTAGTGCTTCTTCCTATGCACACACACAACCGTTAGCATCATTCCTCTTCAAATTTTCCACACCAGGGCAAGGACCGGATGGATACCTAACAAGGACATACTTCTTACTACTACTCTTCACCGGCTTCCCGCCCGCCATCCACCCCAGCACCGTCGCCTTCGTCTCCTTCCTGCTATGGCTCGACGAGTGCTTGCTCTTATGCGCCCTCACTTCGGGTTCAACATCGACCACAATCGCCGCCGGTCTGGGCGGCGGCGCAGCGGCGTGTCTACTACCACTACCGGGCCAACCAGGCGGAGGCGGGGGCGGGATACCACCACCACCACCACCACCCCCACCAAGACCCATACCAGGAGGAGGCATTCCCATAGGCGGACGGACCGGCTGGCCGGGAGGGAACATGTCATGCGCCATTCTGTGCCCGTGAGCGTCCGAGATGCCGGGGGGTAGACGAGAAGCGGGTGGAGCGCCGGGGAACATGGGACGGCCTTGGCCGGGAAGACCACCGAGACCGTGACCTCCATGTCCTCCGAGACCACCTGCGGCACCGGCGCCGAAGCCCGGGGGTAGACCACCGGGGGGCATCTGGTTGCGGAGAGGAGCTTTGTCCATGGGCCACATTTGCATAGTGATTTGCCAGTCGGGCTCGATGACGCGCTCCCAGACGGAGGGGAGGATGACCTCCCCGTCTGGGCCGATCAGGTCGTAGTGGCCTTCTTGGACGTGGGGGCCGATGACGTCGACGTGGAGGAAGGCTTGTTTGATTAGTTCTTCCATGCCCTGCGGGGAGGTGTTAGTACTTGGATGGGAAGGCAGAAGAGGGTTAAGAGGGGAAACATACCTGCCACGTCTGGCACAGTCGGAAGGGAAAGCTGAACTTGCGGCCTACAGCGTCCTTAAATCTGATAGGGGCCTTATCTTTCTTCTGTTCAGCCTCCTCCTCCTTCTGCCTCTTGGCCTCCTCCTCGGCCAGGATCTTCTTCTTGAGCGCCTCCTCGGCAGCCTTTTTTTCTTCTTCGGCGGCCTTGGCCTTCTCGGCAGCTTCCCGGGCCTTGTTCTCGGCCTCGTCCAGGAGCCGCTTACGCAGTGCCTCCTCCGCCTTCTTGCGCTCCTCCTCGGCGGCCGCGGCTTTCGCGGCTTCCGCCCTTTCCTTTTCCATCCGCTCGCGGGCTTCGATCTCGGCCTTCAGCTTGGCCTCGGCCTCGAGGTGCTTCTGCCACTCCTCGAACTCCTTCTGCTTGCGCGCCTTCTCGGCTTCTTCGGCTGCCTTCTTGGCCGCCTCCTCGGCGGCCTTCTCCCGGTCGGCCCGGATGGCGGCAGCGATCTTTTCCTCGGTCTCCTTAAGCGCCCGGTCCAGCCTCGCTTTGGCTTCATCCTCCAGCCGTTTCCTCTCCGCGGCCTCCTCGGCCGCCTTCTTCTCGGCCGCAATCCGCTGCAGCTCTTCCTCGGCATGCTTCTTCTTGAGCTCTTCCTCCTTTGCCCTCACAGCCGCTTCGATCCTCTGCTTCTCAAGCTCAGCAGCAATCTTGGCAGCCTCCTCCTCGCGCTTGCGCCGCTCCTCAGCAGCCTTCAGCTCAGCCTCGAACTCGGCTCTTGCCTTCCTCTGAGCCTCAGCCAGCGCTTCAGCATGCTTCCTTTGCCTCTCTTCCTCTTCCTTGCGAGCCTGAGCAGCCTTCTCCTCCGCCGCTCGCTGCGCCTCCTTGACAGCCCGCTCCATCTCGGCGTTCTGCTCCGCTTGGCGCTTCTTCTCCTCTTCGGCGCGCTTGCGGTCCTCTTCCTGCTTTTTGCGCAGCTCCTCCTCGGCTTTTTCACGGATCTTGCGCTCGATCTCGCGATTCTTTTCCTCTTCTTCTTTGCGCTTCTTTTCCAGTTGGAACTCTTCCAGTTGCTTCTTGAGAGCTTCCATCTCTGGATCGAGCTTCTTCTCTGGCGCGGGAGTTGGCGACTTGCCCGGGTGTTCGGTGGGCGGTGGTGGAGGGGGTTGGAACATCAGTCCCGCCATGTGGCTGGGCCCGGGGGTGCCGAAGCCGCCTCCGGCACCGTAGTAACCGAGAGCGCCGGCGGCGGCGCCTGGTCCTCCTCCTCCTCCGTAGGGCATCATGTCGTAGTGGTGGCCGCGCGGATTATGGCCACGCGGGTCGTGGCCGCCGAAGTAGTCGTCGCCGCCACCACCGCGTCTGGTTCTGGTGAGGGTGTCGTTCATGGGAGAGGGAGAGAATGGGTTATTGTAGTCGTATGGCACCATCTGGTTTCCGTAATGGCTGGGCACGTATCCGGCATGGCTGGGAGCGTAGGCGCTGTGTCCCGCGCCACGGCCATAGTAGCCGGGTTGTGAGTGGTGTCCATGGCCGCGCCCACCGTATCCTCCAAACTCGTCCCCGTATTCCGACTCCATGGGGGGAGGAGCCGTCGGGGCGCGGTAAGAGTAAGACTGTCTTCCTGTGGGAACTAGAGGCCGGCGCGACGCAGATTCGCTGCGTTCTAGCAGCCGGGGACTCCGGGCGCTATGGGTACTGTGGGAGCGAGAGTGAGGAGAGTGAGGAGGCAATGGTGGATGCCCGTGATGAGGATGAGGATAGTACTCTGCGGTTGCCGAGGCAGAATCCGAAGGGTCTATTTCGTCGTAGTGTTCATCCCAATGGTCGTCTTCGGTGGACTCGTCGTCGGTCACCTCCTCGTCGTCCTCGTCATCGACTACCGAGTCGTCGTAACCGTGCCGGTAATTGTACTGTGATGAGTCGTATCCGCTCGATGATGTGGTTGAGGAATACGCAGGACCTGGGTTATTCACAGTAATATTGATTGATCGTCGGCTCCTATTACAAGCGCAAGGAGAGGAGGAAGGGGTCCGGGGTTAGCTGGTTCCAAGAAGGGAGAACAGACACAGGCCAGGTAATGTGGCGCAGTCGCGATATAGAATCGAGGATCCGGACCAGACTTACGACATTGGGAATGTATTTGGGTATCACCCTTTGCTCGTGACAATCTGCAGGGAGAAAGCCGGAGCAAAGGGAGCAGCGAGAGAGAGTTGCCTAACAATAGTCGAAGCACCAACTAGCACAAAGTTGGTGCGCTTGAGTGCGGACCAGTGCCGGGACGGTAGTTGCCTTGTTTCCTTGCTTGGTTACTCGAAAGAGTTGGAAGCTGAGGTAAGAGGGTACCAGACTAGGAACAGAGACGGGCGGTAGGAGTGTAAAGCGGAAGAAGAACGAGCAATGGAGGAGGGTGGGGGAGCGGGAGGGACGATTGAGGGCTCCTCAGCTGGCGCTGAAGTGTCTATGACCTGAACAGTTTGGTAACGGAGTACGTAGCGAGTAACAAGACCCGGGCGGTGAGTGAGTGAGCAACGGGAATGAAGAGCGAACACAACCTGGACGGTGCGGGAAAAGAGACTTGGGAGTGAGTGGTGAGGTGTGGTGGTGGCTTGCGCCTCCCGTGCTATTGCTGGTCGCGGCAGGTTTTGGTGTAATTTCTGGATGGACGTGGATGATTGGTCACGTCTTCTCCCCTGCTGGTCAATTGTTGGAGTGAGTATGAGTGACTCTTCAGTACCCTTATGAAGGAGCCGGAGTGAGTAAGCCGAAGTCGAAAGGGTCTCCGTGTTTCACTTAAGAGTTGTTGACTTGAGAATTGCAAAGCGCCAGTTCGAGATAGGTAACTGGACTTTGTAATCGTTAGGTGTTCTTGAGGCTTGGATAGTGGACCAAATGACAATATGGCTGAGGAGAGGGGTCGCCAGAGATACCGGCAAGGGTGGATGGAAAATAGGTTGGCTGGGATATCAGGTCAGCATGAGGAAAAAACGACATCCACAAGCGACAGCAGACAATGTGCCGCCGTTTTGATAGCGAACAAGGGATCTAGATCAGATCGACAACGACAGCGGGGCAAGCCGATAGTTGACGAGCCAGGCTATGTAACAGAGCTGACAGGGTTAAGAAGGCTCGCGGTTGTCTCAGTTCCATGGACCAGAGGGTCTGGATAGGTGGGTAGAAACGAGAAAGTGATTCAAAATGGGCTTAAAAGTGTAAGAAGACAAGTCTAAAAACGTACCCAGGTTGTTATCTGACAGCACAACGTCGAGGTGATGGTCGAGTTCGTACCCTGTGGTCTTGGCTGTTAGTGTCCAGTTGGTCAATGAGGGGTTGATTAACATCTAGAAGCCTCGGAAGTTCTATAGAATTGTCACAGGAGAGTCCGGGGTAGCGTGGGCTGCGGGAAGCCTCTGTCTCGCTAAGTAGGCCTCCCGATCTCACGCAAGGGGGGCTGGAGGGGGGAAGAGGTAAGAAATTTGCAGCCAACAACGACGACAGTGACTGGCGAGTTGCATCCAGACGGACCGTCGCTGGATTGGCTGGCCTATTCCCTGACCTCGTGTGTATAAGCGGTTGATTTTAATGTTTGCCATGGGAACGGTTCGTATTGAGCGCTTGAGAAACTGAACTGTCCTTACGAGTGATTCTTCCACACCTTCATCCTCACACTGCCCTGGAGCTTCCCCGCGACTTTGCGAACTGGCGATCCCGCCAAGACGAAGGGGCGAACACTTCCCGCTTCTGCTGATAGAGGGCAGCAGAGAAGGCGAGGCGCTCCGCGAATAGCAGAGACAGAAGAAGGGGAGAGGCGTGGTTTAAGATAGACCACGAGGAAGCAGTTAAAAGAGATCAACACGTACCGTTGTATTCCTGTAGGATTCCGTGGGTTTCTGGTTGGCCGGCTTTGCTGCGTGGTGGTTGAGAGTTCGTGGCGATCTCGGCGTCTTGTGTATGCGAGGTTGTCTGGAATCTCTCAACTGTCGACAATGGTCGGCATAAGGTTGGCTACTGCTATGGTGTGTGAAACTCTTTTTGGGATTTCAAGTACGTGTGCCTCCTCTTTGGTTAGTCACAAGACTTGAACCGTATGGGACCACTTGGATCTTGTTAGATGGTCGTAGAGTCGCAGCAGAGGAAGCACGAGATGTGTTTACGCAGAACGCATGCACAGTCTGTAGTGCAAGGAGGCAGGGAGACGGTGTGCAAAAAGAGCCGCCTAGTATCGGGGGTACAGAGTACTCCGTATGGCAGGACGGATAAAAAGATTTGTTTGGTTGAAGGAGGGTGAAGTACTGCGAGGTAGTGCCGGCGTTGATATTTCGGGTCCAAGGCCAGCGGATGTTGCTGTAGGCGGCCGTCTTGCCGTATGTATAGGAATCTTTCATACGATCAACTCGCCCTTGCAGAGCAAAGATCCTTCGGCGGGATGCACTAAGACGGAATTACATACGGCCCCCTTCCGTGACGCAAGCTGGACGATGCTGGAAGAGCCGGGAACAGGTATCGGCGGAGGGGAACACACATAGATGCCTCATGGTTGGGCCTGAGCAGCAAGGCTGGGGGAACTGCAGCACGACGGAGACCTTGTGTAAAGGCGGAGCGTGTTGTCCTGCCTGCGGTGCCTAGAGACAGGTAACCCTGCCCTTACACCAAGCACTGATACTCTGATAGACGGGCGCACCCGGCTTTCTAGATTGCCAGGCTCTACCGTAGTGTAAGTCAACTGTATCCTGATAGACAAACATCAACCACAGGTAACGGTCTTTTTGCGGATACTCGATGCCTTTGTGTCCTGGCCGAGTGACTGTACTCATGAGGCAGCAGGAACACAAGCGGCCAGGCAAATAACTCAGAGTGAGTGAAAGAGGTGAGAGTTTAGTTTCAGAGGGTCTTGGGCCTGAGTTGATGTTCAGGGCAGGGGTATTGAAAAGGTTTAGTCCGCTGGAAACCAAAGACTGGGGAGACAGGGGGGATGGTGGGGATGAGCGACGACTCTCCCCTCCGTTGGTGATACCGCCCAAAGATGCAGAATGTTAGTACTCGTCAGGTCTTCAGACCTTCTTCTACGAGTAAAAAGTCGATGATGTGAGTCTACTGTCTAGCATTGAATATCGTTTAAACAGTATCACCCAGTCTCCTGTCACTGAGGCTGCAGTTATGATTTTGGTTTTTCAATTTGTGCTCAGATTGACTTGTAGACGGGAGAATGGCAGGGTGGTGTTCAGTGCAACTTTGGTCGCATGTGTTTCAGTTGAAAGACGCTGAATAATATCGTCGGCTGCTTTTCCGGATTGTCCATGTATATATAAGCCATTACCGGCCATGCGGCAGGGAGGTTGTTAAAACCAACCGTTCATGGTGATTTTGGAATTCCATAACATGTCTTAATTCATTAGTATTATTACCAAGCAAGGCATCAATGATCACCAAGGATACCTCGTCTTGAGTCTGTACATGGTGTTGGAAGAAAACGGAAGAAGAGCCGGTGTCCTGGCCTGGGCTGTTGGCCGGTAACCATGTTGCGATACCACGCAATTCGGAGGACCAGTCAGATGTCGTTCCGTGCCGAAACCAGGCCGCCAGTCATAAACACCTTTTCTGCCCAAGAAAAAAAAAAGTTTCATGAGAGGTTCGGGAGGTTTCATGGCCTGCATCAACGCAACAGTCGCCGGCTTGGAGGCGTCCTTTTTCTGGTTGGGCTGAGAACGCCCGCGCCGGCCATCTGACCACCAGGCAAAGGATCGCCTTTGGGCATCTAGTGGAGCCACGTGAAGCTGGTTTTCTTGATGCCTTTTTCGCTGCCCAATGACCCACTGCGTCAACTAATGCAGGTAAGAGCCAAAGTACCTCGCAAGGGTACCGCTGATGCTCCCCAGCCATCGTCAAAAGGCCGTTCCGATTGCGACGACGCGACGACGAACACATTCCGATTGTGCCAAACACCATCCATCAAGAGGTCAAAAGAGGCAATGGGCATATCGAATCGGTCACTGGATTGGGCGCCGTGCCGTTTGCCTCGTTCAACGGCATCAAATCTCACCTCTCGATCCCATTTTGTGAGAGCAATTCCCGGGCGGCTGCAACCTCACGATCGTCATAGCCGCGCCAGCCCCTGTCCTTCAGAGCGCTGTGACGAACAATTTCCGATAGTTTGGCTGTCGCAAGCTCGTCGAGACGCTCAATTGTCTTGGAATCAGGCAGAGTGAACTCGCCATCGTCGGTTTCTTTTGCCTGCTTGGCCTGTTCCTTAAGGAGCCTCGTGGTGACCTAGCGAATAGTCAGCATGTAGTTCGTATGACGGCTACCGGAAACTTACCAGCTTCAGCCCATAGTAACCACGGAGATAGTCGTCGCACAGCTCAATGCTCCGAGCAAACCGCTTGAGCGCCTCGGCCAAATATTTTTGCTGGGACCCACCGCCATTTCCAGAAGTCGTGGCAGCCATGTACTGCAACTCTCCCAGTCGTGCATGTATCTAAATGGGCTACATTAGTATAGGGCTTAGGCTATCGGATGAGGGAGAAGCGCATACGTTCCAGGCATTGGGCGACAAGAGGAGGACCTCTTCCAAGGCGTAGATGGCCTGGGAATATAGCCCTTGTGTGAAGTAGAGATCGGACAGCTCAGACCAGGCCTCGGCATCGGTTGGGGAGAAGTCGAGGAGTTGTACGAGAGCCGATGCGGCATCCGAGACGCGGCCCATGGATCGTAGGAGGGCAATCCGACGCTTTGTGATAGGCTGTAGACGTCGACATATAGGTTAGCAAATCTGCTTTCCGAGAACAGTTGGCAGACGGTCATGACCCACGATATTGGTGCTGTTTCCTTCCAGAATGGCATCGTACTGCTTGAGCACCGCTTCGAGCTCTCCGTTGTTCTGGGCCTGGGCCTCGGACAACAAGCCCCTTAGAGCCATCACTCTCTCATTGTCGGCGCCAAACCGTGCCTCTAGTCGATCCATGCATTTTGCGGCAGCTTCATCATCGCCGGTTCGGAGGCATGATAGCAGCAGATTCTCGTATGTTGCCCATTGGTCCACCGTCTCGGACGCTGATAGCGATCCTTGCAAGACAACGGGGGCTTGCTGTGCGAGTTGGAGAGCTGCCGAAGGAGGAAGCTTGGCCGGGTTATAGAGAAGCGAGGGCGCCATTTTCTATATTCGATGCGATAGCTCGAGCCGCGATAGTTCGATAATCGTTGGGGTTCAGCAGGATTCCGTCGCTTGTTCTCCTTGGGATGGGAACAACCGTCGACCGGCAGGAGTCTATGTCGCGAGTTCTGAAGCGGCCAATGGAGATTGGCGTAAATATAAGCGAGGCAATTCGAAGTCTCGGGTTAAGCTTGTGAGTCGGAAGTTGTCGTCGAGTGTTGGAAGAGGTCAAGTTGTTGTGGGGGAATGAGTGGAAGCTTGATGTTCTCTGGCGTCTTGATAGCGTCAACCTGTAGACGTCGCGCGGCGAGCAGCTGCCCAGGCACTGGATGGCTGTGGGGCAAGCATGGAGCTCCTCGTTTGGAATTCCCACTGTGCCATAGCTGCTCTTCCAGCGGTCAAACAGTTAGCAGGACAGTGCGGTATGGGGTTTTAGGACATGCGCATACTGTACGATCCTCAGCTCCACCATTGAACTTGACTCCTCCAAGCGCGGGCAGGCAGAGGTCAGTTCCGCCAGTGACGTGAGACGGGCAGCACGACCGCGACGGGGAGGGTGCCACACTTACCTCTAGGAACCCACCACGGACATCTCCAGCAGCTTGTTGATGGTCACTGCCCTGGCCTGGCCGTTCCAGAACTCTGACCCAAGATCCAACAACCGTGTTTCGACAACAAGGCAGCCCACGGCGTCAAGACGAGAAGCGCATTCACAATCCTCGACCCGGGTGCGCCGACACTATCTCCAAGCTCCCAAGTACGGCCGCGGCAAAGATGCGTCGAGTTGCGATTCAGTCCAAACACAACAACAACACGTCGTCCCCGTCGCCTCGCTATACCTCCAGCCTATACTAGACTTGTCCGAGAAACCAACGATAGCTACCGGTTGCGCCGTCAGTGTATATAATACTTGTAGAGAGCCACCGCAACCGCAACCATGTGCGTCAAGCTCCAGCTTCCGTCTGCACGAACCGACTTAGCTGATGCCCCCTAGGTTCGAAAAGTCGCTATACGACCTCATCCGAGGTCTGCGTAACCA
Organism: Neurospora sp. LNF1-1; assembly: GCA_009805225.1. Lineage (NCBI taxonomy): Eukaryota > Fungi > Ascomycota > Sordariomycetes > Sordariales > Sordariaceae > Neurospora > Neurospora sp. LNF1-1. Next base: position 27,851 of record RAOM01000080.1, read on the forward strand.
CAAGGGAAACGAAAAGGAGTACATCCAGAACTGCCTGAAAGAATGTCGTTCCGAGATCAAAAGCCAGGACATGGGTTCGTCTCTCTTTTGTTGTTATGGTCGCTTTCGCTAACACATGCGCAAAGATGTCAAGGCCACGGCCCTGCTCAAGATCATATACCTCGAGATGAACGGCCATGACATGTCCTGGGCTTCCTTCCACGTTCTCGAGGTCATGTCCTCGCCCAAATACCACCAGAAGCGCGTTGGATATCTCGGCGCCGTCCAGAGCTTCAAGACTGATACCGAAGTGCTCATGCTAGCCACCAACCTCCTCAAGAAGGACCTCTCGGCCTCCTCTCCGATAGTCATCTCGCTCCCAATCGCCGCGCTCCCGCATATCATTACGCCATCTCTCGCCCTCTCCGTACTAGCAGATTTACTGCCACGTCTCAGTCACTCGCATTCAGCTATTAGGAAGAAGACCATCGTTACACTATACAGACTAGCCTTGGTATACCCAGAGACCCTTCGAGCAGCATGGCCCAAAATCAAGGAGCGACTTATGGACAAGAACGAGGACCCGAGCGTTACAGCCGCCATCGTGAACGTGGTGTGTGAACTAGGCTGGCGGAGACCCCAGGATTTCTTGCCCTTGGCTCCGCGCCTGTTCGAACTATTGGTAGATGGGGGGAACAACTGGATGGCGATAAAGTTGATCAAACTGTTTGCGACCCTCACCCCTTTAGAGCCGCGTCTCGTCCGAAAGCTATTGCCACCCCTGACCGATCTGATCCGAACAACGCCGGCAATGTCCCTATTATACGAGTGTATCAACGGCATCATACAAGGAGGCATCCTTGGAGACTCGGAAGACGATGGAAGGGAGGAAATTGCTAGCCTATGTGTTTCCAAGCTTCGGGGCATGATCACTTTTAATGGCGACGCCAACTGTGAGTGCCCTCTCTGTGAGTGTTTCTGTTGTGATTCTAACATGGGTTTTGCCTAGTAAAATATGTGGCTCTCTTGGCCTTCAACAGAATCGTGGTCACGCACCCGTTCCTTGTTGCTCAACAGGAGGACGTGATCATGGAGTGCATCGACAGCGAAGATATAACTATTAGGATAAAGGCTCTAGACCTGGTACAAGGCATGGTCAGCAGCGATAACCTGGTGTCCATTGTCAGCCGGCTTATGAGGCAGCTCAAGACGTCCGCAAACCCGAACAATGATCAGTTGGACGAGCTATCCACCGACTCGAGCGAAGAGATGGGCGCTGAACGACGGTCTCGGAAGAGAGATGAGGCTCCTCCTCTCCCTGAAGATTATACAATTGACGTTATTGGCAGGATCCTGAAGATGTGCTCGCAGGACAACTACTCCAATGTGGTCGACTTTGACTGGTACATCGACGTACTTACACAACTCATCCGGATTGCTCCGGCGTCTCGTAAGGAGGTTGACTCGGACGGTATGGCACCGGGAGCGAAATCTACCACAACCGATATCTCGGAGAGCATTGGCAATGAGCTCAGAAACGTGGCCGTCAAGGTGAAGGCAGTAAGAGTTGCCGCTGTCCGGGCTGCCGAGCTTATAATCGCAAAGTTAGCGATGGAATCCACTTCACACCAAGTGACATCAGGTTCACTGAAGCCTGTTGCTTGGATCGCCGGAGAATACGCATATCAGCTATCAAACCCAAGCGACACACTCAATCACCTACTACAGTTAATACCGCGCATCAGACCCCCAGAGGTTCTCGCAACTTGCTTGCAGGCCTCCATGAAGTTGTTCGCGCTGATAGCTGGAAACGACCAAACATACTGGACAGCAGAACGGAAGTCGATGGTATCTCTGCTCATGGCGCGGGTCATCCATACATATGAGCCCCTAGTGCTTCATCCATCTCTTGAGGTCCAGGAACGCGCGGTCGAGTTCACTGAGCTCCTGAAGCTCACCGCCGAGGCAGCATCGGCACAAGCGCCATCAACAGACGAACTCGAACAAGACCCACCACTCCTTCTCACACAAGCGATACCCTCTCTCTTCCAGGGCTGGGAGTTGAACTCTGTCGCAGTTGGCGCTCAGCTGAATGTCCCAATGCCGGAGGGCCTGGACTTGGACGAACCTATTCATCCTAATCTCGGCAGTTTGCTGGCACAAGCAGACTCGCTGATGCTTCCCATCCAGGAAGACGACGAATTCGCGGCTTACTACAACGAAAAGGCGGCCCCGACCAGCATCTCCAGTGAGCCAGCAATCAACAGACTGAGGGATGCGCCCGAGACGATATCTTCCGGTTCCTACCAGCAAGCGACAGAGGATAGCTACCTCGACGCTGACATTATCGCCCGTCGGAAGGCCGAACGAGCAGAGCGCAACCGCGACGATCCCTTCTACATCGGCGACCTAGGCAGTCCTTCCCGCGCACGAGGCACTTCCACACCAATACACAACATCCTGCAGAACGAAAATGGCCCAGACCTCGACATCGACTCCATCCCCATCATGAAGCTCGATCTAGGCGCCATCAGCTCTGGCGTCGGCGCCGCTCCCGGAACATACCAGCAACCCAAACCCAAATCACGCCCACAAATCGTCGTCGCCGCAGATGAAACACTTGTCGGCAGCCGTCCCTCCACACCGCGAACGGGAAGCCAGCATGACTCCGATGCCGATCCCTTTGGCGCCAGCGCCAAATCCCGCGCGGCCAAGAAACTCAAGCAATCCCTCCTTCAGGTTGACTCCAGCCACTTACGCAACCTAAGCCTTGAAGCCAGCCAGTCTGATGATTCAGGTGCTCTACCGCACGAGAAATTGGCAGAAACCGATGCCGAAATGGCGAAGGCCATGAAAGAAGTCCAGCGGCTAAGATTGGAGATGCAGAGGGCTAACGAGAGGATACAAGTCGCTCAAGGTGTGCCGACGGAGGGAGTGGTGGTTAAGAGTAAGAAGAAGAAGAAGGATAAGGAGGGGGAAAAGACGAAGGCCAAGTTGGAAGGGGGTGATGGGGTTGATGACGAGAAGGAGAAGAAGGTGAAGAAGAAGAAAAAGAAGGCGGAGGCGGAGGCGGCAGAGGGAGGGGAAGGAGGAGTGGTGATTGAAGGGGAAGAGGTGGGTGGAGAGGGAGAGGTGGTGACTGTTAAGAAGAAGGAGAAGGAGAAGGTCAAGAAGAAGAAGCCAAAGAGAATTATACAGCTTGATGATGATGCTGGGACTGGGACTGGGATTGGAGCTGAAGCTGGAGTTGAAGCTGGTGAGCCATAGGTTAAAGGGCGAGATGGAAGGTAGAAAGGATGAGTAGAAAAGCATTGAAGTCAATTAATGGTTATGGAGCTGCATGTATGAGCGTTTCACCTGGGAGACTTGCTAGTGAAATTGAATAGTAACCCGTGAGCGGGGATAAACACCCAGAGAACCACTCCAAGTACAGGGAGGGAAAAGTCGCAACAAATTCATTCGAACAGAACACCACAATGGTAGGTAGCCTTTCATGTTTCGGATCAAGTCATCGTCAATGTTCGTTTATCGAGTCATAATGGCAAAACATAGCCACATGTGCTTTATATCCAAGTGTCACCCCCTCTCATCAAGCTAACCTCCTCCTCCCCTCCTCCTCCTCCTCAACCACCCCCACCAAACCCCTCTTATTCACCCTCGGCGGCCCCGGCGCCATCCCAATCCACTCGCCCTCCTTTGTCCACACCCCGGCCTTGGTATAATCCTCACTCTTGTACCCCTGCATCCACGCAAACCTAAAATACTCATTATCCCTCCCTACCTCCTCTCCCTCCCTGGTCCACGTAAAGTTGGAGGGTGCATTCTTGTCAAACTCATCACTGCTGAAATATGTCCGGAATCTTTCGACATCGTTCACGAGCACGCTGATGCCGTCGTAAACAGAGCCAGGCGGCTTGCCCCAGGTGAAGGTGATGGAGGAAATGTTCTTCCCGAGCTGGATGACGGGCGCAGCGAGGGCTGGCAAGGGAGAGCCGAGCTGGGCATCGCCTTGGAGAGCATAAGCCGTTTGCAGGATGGGGTCCCACCCCCAGCGGGCGATGCCGTTGATGAAGAGACCGACCAGCAAGCCTTGGTAGAGAAGCGAGGGACGGGTTTGCATGCTCGTTCCGGGCAGGAGGAGGAGAGCCAGGATATAGTGATGGATGCGCAGCTTGAGGTCCGGCAAGATGGCACAGAGAATGAGACCGGCGCCGACGATGGTGTAGAATTTGAGGTAACGAATCAGTCGACCCTCCTGGCGGAAGAACCAGACCTGCGAGGCCATGATGACGGTCAAGACGATGATGATGATGGCCAGAGCGGCCCGCGCTCCGGGCTGTTGTGCCAGGTCGTGCGGCGTCAGGCGCTGGATGGGGATGAAGTCAAACGTGTAATTGGTCAAGGCGCCGACCCAGCAACCTCCCAACCAGAGCACAGTCTTTTCGAACTGGGCCGTCAGACCGGTTAGAGAGCGGCGGATGCCCATGTGGTCGTACATGACCCAGGCGGCGAGGACGGCGGGGAGGAAGGAGCCGAGCTCGCTCGAGATGAGGGAGGGCACGTCGGTGATGTTGGCGGGGTCGGTAGCCAGTCCAACGGTCCAGTAGATTATCGTGAAGACGGGGAAGAAGAAGAGGTGGGTGGATGTGATCAACACCGAAAGTACGGTGGAAAAGACGACGGAGATGGCGAGGAGTGCCCATCTCATGTCCTTAGCTGAGCATTGGACGCCCTCCTCGAAGGTAAAAGACAGTGGGAAGTAGGAATCGAAGGCGATGCTCTCGATTCCGTTCCGTTCCGAGCTGCTGAAGTTTCTCTGCGTCCCGATCAACCGCACCACACCACAGCCGCCATGCGCGTTCGACACGACGCCGGCATGTACGGCAGAGCCGCAGAGGTAAGAATCGCCGCGGTAGACGGGAGTGATACCGTCCCCAGTTGCTGGCGGGCCGCCAACGATCAGAGGTCTGTATACAACCTCCTGGTCACCCACAGCGCGCGGGTTCAAGGCCTGATAGCTTGCGCAGTTGGCAGGACACTTGAAGGCAAACCCAGAGTTGGTGAAGGGCCGACATTGCATGCCGTTCAGCCCGCACCCATTGTCCACCTCCCAGTAGGCAGCGCCGCAGCCGATCGAGACGGGCCTCCCCCATCCTGGAATTTCGTCCACATCCAACTCTTTGCGCATGACCAAGGCAAAAGTGATTATCCACATGGCGATCCAGAAGAAGAGCAGCCATAGCCTATGTCTCAACCGTGGGAACTTCTTCTCCAAGAGTAGGATAGGCGCATACTGGACGCTGGGGAACAGTGGCTTGATCCTGAACCGCTGAGGAGTAACGGGGCCATGAGCCCATCGAATGACAGCGACAATTGAACGCCGGACGGGATATGGTACCCATTTCCACCTCTTCCATGAGCCGGCATCTTGGATAAATCGCGGAGTGGGCGGGGAGCTATCGGCCTCGAGGGCTTCGACGAGGGTTACTTCGGGCAGTGGTGCGTCGGGATGGTCGGTCGCAATCAGTATCGTTGCGCTGTTGGCAACGTTCGGAGTGCCGGTGCCGCTGCTGGAACTGCTACTGCTGGCGCTGTTGTCTGAACCGGAGGAGGTAGAGAGGCTCTCGGGATCTTGAAGCTGGTGTACTTGGTGTACGTGGTGGACTGATTTGGGGGACGTCGCCCCATCTTGGGTTCCCACCATGTCTTGTCGTGTTTGTATATGATTTTGGGTATCCAACTCTTCGTATATAGGAAAATGCTGTTTAAGTCGACTTTTCGAAGTCCTCGCAGGTTTTCGACGGATCCAAGATCACCTCGGAGACCTTGATGGACCGCGTGGAGACTAATGCCGTTCTAAGCAGGCTATGACGAAACGCATCAATGAAGTTCAAGTGATGGGGGTATCAACCAATGCAGTCAAGCCGCAAAACGACAAGCAAAGCATTTGCGAGTGTATGAGGCTATGTTCAACATGAAGTGTAAAAAGATGGAAAAGGGAAACAAGAACAGGGCAAAGGGATATGGTTGAGGTGAGATGTTTGCCTTGGAACCAACCTAAGTTGATGCGCAAGGTGCCTTGTGCCGGATGCACCGCTCTGAACGACCCGAGGCCGCATTGATCATGTTCGAAACACTGGCCGTGATTGGCACACACGGGGCCTGAGTACGGGGTACGGCACGGGAATACGGTCATTTTTGTTACCAACGGCATCTTCCAGCAGAGAGATCCCAGGCCTCGCAGGGCAGGATGGGATATGCTGACGATCAATGCCAATCGGTCCCTGCAGCTCAGCCTTTTTCGTCATGGCGGAGACTCAATGTTCTCGGCGTTCGATCTGGAAAACTTCCCCCTGTTTTGTCGTTCTTATCAATGGTGATAACTGGGAAATGTCGACGACCGTTGTATCAAAGTCTATCATGACAGGCGCGACACACGGGCAGGCGGGAGCGCCCAGGCACCCAGGGGCACTGACAATGGAAGTCGAGGGACCCGACAGATCCAGAACCCCACCTTCCCTTCAGCTTTGCCAAGGCGAGGCCGTTCTAGCACCTGAACTACAGGGAACAACCCCTGTGCACCCCTCACTACAGGCGGCCTTAACAGCTTGGCGGAGCAGAACGGTGAACCAATGCGCAAAAATACGCAAATACCGTTACTGAAAAGTTACACTGCTAGTGTACACTACGCGAACCAACACCAACGGAACTGGCCGATGTAACAAACTCTCCAAAACTGCGTATCACGAAAAGCTTCCACTAACCTAAAGATATCAGACAAAAATCTGAAAAGTGTCTCGGAGAATCCTCATCATCACCAGCCAGGGAATATCAAGAGAGGTCACTGCATTGCCGCTCCATAGCCTGAAAATTTCAGGTCCCGGCATCCCAACACCGCACTCACTCCAGTATCAAAGACCCCATCTCTCCACCAAGAGGGGTCCCTTCAGAAAAGATGTCGAGTGATGGGCATGAACCAACAACAATGACCTTTGAACTGCTCAAGACCGCCGTTAAGGATGGCGGTGCCAGACTCGGTCGTTTGGCCCTCTCAGGTCGTCGTACTGTCGACACTCCCAACTTCTTCGGCCTTACCTCGAGAGGTGTCATCCCTCACGTAACCCCAGACAATGTCGAGAAGCACTTACACACCAATGGCACTTACATGGCCTTGGAGGACTGTAAGTCAATGTATCCTCCTTCATGAGATTTGCGATCTAACAATGTCACAGTCATTGAGCGCCCTCAGGTTAACATGACCCGCTCACCCCCCATCTACGAGACTCCCTCGCCCATCAACAAGCCCCTAAACAGCTTCACAGCCATGCCCTCCTCCATCATCACCGTTCTCGGCTCCAGGAGGCTCCCCGCCGTCTCCTCCCCCATGGGCAACACCAACCAGACCATCTCCGTCTTCACCTCCACCGGCTTCCAAGCCGTCACCACAAAGCAGTACATCAACGCCATCCAGACTCTCAACCCAGACATCGCCATTCCCCTCGCCGACCTTACCCACAAGACCAGCACGCCCACCTCCAAGCGCGCCCTGCGTATGGCCGAGCGCGCCGATGACTGGATCAAGGAGTGGTTCACCGAGATGTACGGTCCAAAGTCCAACAAGGAGCCCTCCAAAATCGCAACTTTCGCCCCCGTCCTCCCCATCAGCTACTCCATCCAATGGGAATACCTCGAACGCTTGTCGGAAGAGCACGCATCCAATCCCCGCGTCCTCTCCGGTCTAGCCGTCTACGACGCCGACTTGATCCCCGACGTCTCGTCCTCTTACCAAAACCTCGACTCCCTCCCCCGCTTGGCTCTCACCACGCCATCCACGCCTCACCAAGTCCTCCGCCAGCTTTCCTTGGGAATGGACATCTTCCTCCTCCCCTTCCTCTCCACCGCCTCCGACGCCGGCATCGCGTTGTCGTTCACCTCCCCCCCTCCTGCATCCGAATCATCGGGGCTCCTCCCCTTGGGAATCGACATGTCCTCCCCCGAGCACTCCATCTCCCTCCAGCCCCTCGCTGAATCCTGCATCTGCTACGCCTGCACCACGCACCACCGGGCTTTCGTCCAACACTTGCTCTGCGCCAGAGAAATGCTGGGCTGGACGTTGTTGCAAATTCACAACCACGCTGTTTTGGCTTCCTTCTTCGCTTCCATCCGCGAAGCGCTGGCCGATGGTACCTTTGAAGAAAAGGCGAGGCAGTTCGCATTGAGGTACGAACCCGAGATCCCCTCGGGATTGGGAGAGAGGCCGAGGGCAAGGGGGTATCACTTCAAGAGCGAGGGGCCGGGCGAGCAGAAGAAGAATAAGCCTGGTTGGAGCAAGTTTGAGGGTAAGGAGGGTGGGATGAAGACTGAGGAGAAGGTTGCGGATCTTAGGATAGAGGATGAGCAAAGTGTTACCTCTGGAATGGGATCGGGTGTGGACTCGGTGGCTGAGACGCCGTTGGTCCCGGATGAGAATGCTGATGCGAAGGATTTGGAGGAGAAGGGCTTTGCGGAGAAAGTAGAGGAAGAGGAGAAGAAGTGATAGACTAAACGAGATACCAACAGAAGAAAAGAAATAAGTAGTGCATTTTAGGCATGGTCTGTCTCTTTGAAAAAGCCTCAAGAATCATGGCCTAGGTGTGAAGCTGGCGATACCTAGCAAGGACATGTTGACCTCCAACAGATCTCTTTGCGCTCGTCACGTTCTATCCTAGAAGACTTCATCCACCAACATTCCTTTCTTATCTTGGATTAATGAACCGTTCCCATCAGAAAGTTGACGATACCAAAGTTTACTGTAGTACTTGCACTCGTAGAGATATCCGGCGATCAGGGGACCCACTCGGTTAAAAGCGGGGCTCCCGCCCGAGCCCGAAGAAACGGGACCCGCTCCGGCCAACGAACGATATCGTCATCTCATGAATCCCCCAGCTGGTCCGTTCTCCTTTCCTTCTACAACTCACTCACAACTCATCGCTCATTCAGCGATCGACACCCACTCACCCAGTCAACGTTCAAACTCGTCTCAATCAGGGACCTCACCGTCCACCTCGAACATTCCAACGATTTCCGCAAAAAGCTACACCAGACAACCACCCCTCAAAAAAGATCGACCACCTACCTACCTTACCCACTCAAGAAAACCATCCCAACCAAAACACCCAAAAAGAAACCACAACAACAAAAAGAAACCAAACCATCATGCCTCAAACCCGCATCCCCCAACCAGAGGACTTCGAGCCCCTCAAGTCCTCCGGCCTCCACGTCTCCCTCCACTACCCCTCCCCACCCGAATCCACCACCTCCATCCTCCTCCTCTTCCACGGCCTCGGCGACTCGGACGCGCCCTTCCTCTCCTTCGCGCGCAACCTCTCCCTTCCCGGCGTCTTGGCAATCTCCGTGCGGGGCATCGCCCCCTTACCTCCCTCCCTTTTGGGCTTGCCTCTCGACAGCGGCCCGACGAACAACTTCCACTGGGGCGACGACCTAAAGCTGGACGGACGGACTGGCGAGATAGATATGGATCCGGGCTACGAAAAGGTTTGGGAATTGGTGATGGGCAGACTGATTGGGGAGGTGTTGATGGGGAAATGTGGGTGGGAGTTGGGCGATGTGCTGTTGTTTGGGTTTGGACAGGGTGGCGGGGTGGCGTTGGGGTTGGGGAGTAAAGTGAGGATTTGGGAGGGGGCCGGGGGTGAGGATGAAGAACCCAAGGTTAGGGAGGTGAAGGAGGGGGAGGAGGTGAAGGAGGGGGTGGTTGAGAAGAAAGAGAAGGAGAAGGTGTTCAAGGGCATTGTGTCGATTGGAGGGGCGTTGCCGCCTTCGATGATTCCTAGTATCAGTGCGAGGGAGAAAGCGAAGACGCCCGTGTTGGTCTTGCATGGAAGCGAGAGCGAGTATGTGGGTGAGGACGAGGTGGATTTGATTGAGAGGGAGTTTGAGAACGTGAAGGTGGTGGAGTGGAAGAGGCCGGATGATGGGATGCCGAGGAGTAGGGAGGAGGTGCTGCCTATGATGGAGTTCTTTGCTGAGAGGTTGAAGAGTGGGTGGCCGTGAGGGAACAAAGGTTCGATAGCACAGGGCAGGGTAGCAAATTGCAGAAATAAACATGGAAGCTATGGGACAACCTCGATGGGTATTACGGCTTGGATCAACTTCCTCTCAGTGATCGAACGAAAGTGGCCTCGGTGAGCCTCGATTTCTGGTCAACCAAAACGATATAAGAACACGTAGAAATAGGAGCGCAACATGAGACTATCTAGTGCCAACTGTCAAGGCAGATTCAATCACCTTGTCATGGTCAATAAGAAGGCTCGGCGACTAATGCTACCCACTTAGTAGCGAAGTTCCAGCAAAGTTATGATGTATTGAGCAAAGGATCTAGCCTCTAGCGAATGACCGACTACCTATTCCATACATATACCGGTAGCCCAACTGCTGTTCTTCCTTCGTCCTTCCTCCTATCTCCTTTTCCGGATAGGGAGGTACATAATGTATATAAACTGAAGCCAAACAAAAGCAAAAACGCCCACGAGACCCGGCATTGGCGATAGCGTAACAGCATTGTCGCCGCCTCCCTTTCGGGATCAAGGTACTCGGTCCCAACACGCCGTCCCAGCGATGGCGTTAGCGCACTGTCGCTGTCGAGATATTGATGAGATAGAAAATAAGGGTATCCAGTAAACTCGGCAAAGGCGACAGCGTATTCAAACACGGATGGGGTATCATAAACAATAAGCCAAAAACTGAAAAGCAAACCACCGTTTTTTCTCGGTCGTCCTTCTCGTTTCGTATTCGTCTTCTTTTCTTTCTTTGTTGTTTTGCTCGGTTTAAATCTTGCCTCGTGTTGAGATGACGATGGGCTGGGGAGAAGTGATAGCGTAGAAGCATTGTCACTTAATCCCGGTCCCATCATCGTTGATTAGTGAGGCAAGAAAAAGTTTGTCGTATACGTAGTCGTGTCGTGAACGGAGACGGGCCGTTCGACAGTTGTCGTAGAGTGGATTTCGCAAAGTAAACCGGTGCGACGGAGATGAACCACATCAGATGTAGCCCTCTCCTGGTGGTTGTGTGTGGCAGCAACAAAGCTTCACCCTTTGTGCTTCCGTGGAGAGTTCGACGGTGATGGTTTGACGAGACCGCAAGCTCAACTCCCTTTTTTGTCTCTTTCAGGGAAACAGATTAGTTCTTCCTCCTCCCCAGCATCCCCGAAAACCCACGCATCTGCCTCTCGCGCAACGCAGCACCGTCCTGGATTTCTTCCGCAGAGCTGCCACTGTTCGCCACAACCCTTTGGCTCGGCTCCATGCCAAAGATACTGAGGAGAACCGTCAGGACAATACTGCTAGCAATGCTCATGGCCAGAATGCCAATCATGGTGTAGTTGCTCTTGCGGTACTGATGAGGTCCCTTGGCCGCATCTTCAGGCCAGCCAGTGTAAAGGGCATAGGTAGTAGTGATACTGCCCAGGTTACCGAGTCCGGAGACGAGAGCGGAGGCAGCAGCAACGCCGACCTCACGGTGGCGCTTCTGGAAGATCTCGTTCGTCCAGGCCATGCAGACAGGCACGGTGGGACCGAGACCGAAGCCGATCATGAGCAAGCCACCGTAGCGGGCCCAGTCATTTCCGAGGGCAAAGGTAGTAGTGAGGAGGCCAGCGATTTGGATGAGAGCACCGGTGCTGAAGAAGACGGCGCGGTATTTGTGGAAGCGATCGGCGAGGCCGGTGGAGAGGAGGATAGCGACGAGGTCGCACTGTTGACGTTTAGTCAGTATTCCGTAATCAAGAACAAGCGAGTTTGGACCAGTGACTACCTACCAACCAAATAGGCGCAAACAACAAGCTAACCGTAATATCGCTAAAGTTCGGGTTGATGGAAGCAATGATGACGCTCCCATACAACTGCGTCCCGATACCAACACCCACAACCCCAAAGTACATGAGCACCAAGGGCCACAGACGCCAGTCAATCAAGACATACCACAGATCCTTCATGTTCCAAGGCCTGGAGTGATATACCCTCTTGAGATCCTGGTAATGAATCAAGGCGTCCTCGCCCGTCAACGCCTCCGGGCTCGTCGGCAACCACCTCAACCACTTGTGTCTAACTCTCTGCTCGCCCGGAGCCAGCGGCCGATCCGGCAACCAAAAGAGCAGAGCGATGCCCAGCGCGATGCCCAGCACCCCGTAGACGAGGAACATCCACTGAAAGCCCGTGAATCCATGTAGCCCATCCATCTTCTGGAACCCGGCCGACACCAGGCCGACCACAGCCGCTGACAGCTGCGATGCAGTGAAATAATAGCCGATTCTCTTGCCGGTGCGGCTGGGCGGGTAGAAGAGCGTCAGGTAGAAGGACATGCCGGGCCACATGCCGGCTATCACGAAGCCGAGCAGGAAGCGGAGCAACTTGACGCTCCAGGGGGCTTTGACTGCCGTGAAGCAAGTACCGATGAGGCCCACGGCCAAGACGATTCTAGCCATCCAGGCGCGGGGAGAAAGTCGGCTCATGACCAGGTTGGAGGGCAGGTCGAAGATGACGTAGGAGACGTAGAAGAGGGCGAGGGCCATGGAGGTGTCTTTGGCGGTCATGCCCAAGACTGACATCAAGTCGTGGTGGACGTCGCGGTTCATGGTTTGGGCGATGCCGATGTTGGAGCGGATGGCGGAGCAGAGGAAGTAGAGGATCCAGAAGGCGGGGATGATTCGGAGGTCGAGTTTTCTGTGGTTATGTCAGTGGTGAATAGAGTGGTTGCCGATGGGGCATGGGTAACATACCGGTAGATTCTCTCAACCCTGTCAACGTCATATTCGATTTGGTCAGGCATACGAACTTGGCCGTTCTCTAGCTCACCCTCACCGTCTGATGGGAGCTTTGCCATGGAGTATGGGACAACGTGTGTTGTGACATTCTCCCCTAGGGGAGTGTCAGAAGGCTTCTGAGCCATACTGAGACGAGGAAGCAATGGAGGAGCGTGCTAATCGTCTGTTCTGACCAGGATATGGTGTTGGCGGTGACGTATGGGGCCAGAGGAGAGGGATATATGGGGAGTGGTGGTCGGGCTGGCCAAGGTGGATGATGGTTGGTGAAGAGATGGATAACAGTGAGGGAGAGGATGAAGGCGCTTTATATTCCTATGGTGACTCTTCAGCCCCGGCCACCAGTGGTGTGTAAAAAGTCGAGACTCGAGGCGACGTTGAGGCGGTCCGCGGATGGCTTGATGGAGCCCCGGAGGAGATACGCTGCATACGCTGATGCAGGTCGGAAATACTATGACCAAACCGAAACCCCTCGGTAGCCTAGAGCCTCAAGAGGTTAGGTTTAAGCCGAAGTAAACAACAGAATGATTCGCAGAATTCCCACAGAATGACAATGCTCGTTCAAAAATCAAAAAAAAGCAAAATGTCCGCGGACCAAGTTCAGCTTCGGAACCCGCGCGCAACTTCCCCCAACGTCAAGTATGACATCCACCTGCATCGCGATTGCTGTTCTCCAACACTCAACACAGCGATCAACATGAAGAAGGAGGGTACGGAGGGGCACTCAACACAAAATTTGCTCAACGATAGCGGCGTTTCGAGAGCTTCTTCAGTGGATTGTTTTAGCCGACCCCATCACAACGGGCAGATCCACCCACCCCCACGTGCCCACCTCTTATGCCGAGCTCAATGGCAACTTCCGCCAAACATGATTTGTGAATTGCTTCCACTTTCTGTAGCATTCTCCGACAACTTGCATTTTTAGACTGAACTTTAAGCCATCAAATTCTTCAACCCTACCTGATGATATCGAGAGACTCCTGTACACTCTTGCATCCAGGATGTGTGAGAAATAAACGCAACGGACTTCCAAAGATTAATTTATCACACAACCTGGCATCTATCTTATTCCAACCCCAAAGCGGAGTAAGCATTCAGCGCCAGCTGCCCACCAAGGTGTGCATACAGCACATTGCTGCCTGCTTCAATCTCCCCATTCTTGATCATATCCATCATGCCCGCCAGACTCTTTCCCTCATACACCGGATCAGTAATAAACGCCTCCGTCCTCGCTCCAAACTTGATAGCCTCAATCGTCCTCTCATCCGGCACGCCATAAACCCCCGCATGGTACCGATCATCCAGCACGACATCCTCCTCCCTGATATCCTCCTCGCTCAACCCGATCTTGGCAGCCGTCTGCTTCGCAATCCTCAACACCTGCGCCCTTGTCTGCTCAACCTTGGCCGAAGCATCAATCCCAATCACCCTCCTCCTCCTCCTCCCCTTTTTAGCTTCTTCTCCCAACTTCTCCGAGTCCCGCTCCAACTTCTCAAGCAGCCTAAACCCAGCCACCATCCCCGCCATCGTCGACCCCGTCACCGCACAAACCACCACCGTATCGAAATAAACCCCCAACTCCTCCTCCTGCGCCACCACCTCAAACGCCCACCTCGCGAACCCAAGTCCTCCCAGCGGATGATCCGACGCCCCAGCCGGGATATAATACGGCTTTCTCCCCTCCTTCTCCAGGTCATCTTTGAGTTTCGCCAGCGTTTGTTTATGCTCAATCCCGAACCCGGCTAGCGGTTCAAGACGGACGTCGGCCCCCATCAGCCGGGAGAGCTGGATATTGCCTACTGTTTCGTAGCCGGGGTCCGTCCAGTCGGGGACCCAGTGTTCTTGGACGAGAGCGGCGTGCAGGCCGAGCTTGGAGGCGGCGGCGGCGACTTGCCGCGTGTGGTTGGATTGGATGCCCCCGATGGAGACGAGGGTGTCGCATCCTTGGGAGAGGGCGTCGGGGAGGAGGTATCTGGGGGCTTTCGTTAGTATGCTTCCTAGGGGAAAGAAGGGAGGGGATGACGCTCACTCTAGCTTTCTGGTCTTGTTGCCTCCAAAGGCGAGGCCGGAGTTCAGGTCCTCGCGCTTGGCGAAGACGTTGACTTGTCCCCCGAGAGCTTGGGAGATGCGGGGGAGAGGTTGGATGGGGGAAGGGCCAAAGGTCAGCGGCTCCCGCGGGATGCGGGCGAATGGTTCGGGGAGTAGTAAGTCGGCCATTTCTTTTGTCCAAGCTGTCGGTCTGTTCAAGTGACCATGTATTTGCAGTGGCTGTTTCGGCACTCAACTCGATCCTCAGTAGAGGTTAAGGTAAGTTATCGCAGCAGGATCGCAGCTCAGAGCTTATATCATTCATCCAACCCCCGAACATGAACCCCATGACTTCCCCCGCTTCTGCCCTGCTGCAGGGAGCTCACTCAGAACCACTGAGAAGGCGCCATCTTCTATCTTGTCTTGGCTTCATGTCTTGGAGTGCGTACACCATGATTCGACTGAGCCGCTTATCCGACATGGCTGGCCGCCTGATGGCCATATCGCCTCGGCATCATCCGATCCGGATAGACGTCGCCTCTGTTGACCCAGCGTGGTAAGTCTTGACTGGGCGAGCACCTCATTCAGCAAGGTAATGTCGGCATTTGGCTTGACTCATCTTAGCCCCCAAGGAGGTGGTAGACTACCCGTTTTTATACGCAGTAGAAGACTCTCTTACACTTGTTCAGAATGCAGTACGGTCAGCGGTAACAGTCTCTCTCCTTCTCTCAGAGTTGATCCCGCTTCTATTTCACAGCCCCCTCCACAATCTCTCAAGATATCACATCTTGCTCTAGATAACATAGGATACATGTCTCAGGTCCCTTCTAGCCTTCTAGCCTTCTAGCCTTCTAGCCTTCTAGTCTTCTAGTCTTCTAGCCTTCTAGCCTTCTAGGATATTTTTAAGATGATCGGCTACCGGCCTATCACAAGCTACACATTGAGCCTCAAGTATACCAAGATCTTGGATCCTGGCGGCGGGACAGAGCCTACAAGATTACCGAGAGACAAGGAAATGTGACAGAACGCCTTTACATCCGCATCACTCCCGACGGAAAACTGATGGGAAGGGGGAAGGAGTATCAAAACTCCGAGTCACCACCACTGGACTGGAGGAGCTGATGGTTGATCTCGAGAGCGTGATAGTGTGTGATCTCTAGTGTGTTATGGTCATTCATTTATCGACAGACATTAACGGCAACGACAATGATGATGAGAGCGCCACCCCAGTAGTAACAAAGAAGCTGCGGCTCAATGTGAAGGGATGAGATGGTCGATGATGAGAGTAACTGGAACGTAAAGTTATCATCATCACCTTCTTCTCGCTTTCTTTTTCCAACTTGCCTTTCCAGTCACTGGCAACCACCAGCTCTTGTGGGATGATCATCATCCACAGGGCCGAAGACCTCGATAATTCGGCGAAGCACTGTCCATCATGTCCGTCGACATGGGTACTGTACTCACCTCGCCGTACCGGGTCGGACCAAGAACGAATCGGCCTCGCGGCCCGGTGTTCAGTCTTCTTTCGATGCGCGGCAAGGAATATCTTCCTCTCCGTCGCCTCCTTACAAAAGCAAAGAGATGCAGAAATGCACAGGGGAAGCTCGCTGCTCTCAGCCCAGTTAATGGCACGCAAGCACGCGAGAGCCATGCCCTTCATGCGAGGAAAAAAAAAAAAAAGAAGGAAAAGGCCGGAAAAGCAAACATTCAGCCTTCTTGCCTGGCTTTTTCCATGCATCGTCCTGCATCCTCAACGGTGCTTGCTTGCTTGTTATTGCTCATCCCCACCGCATTCCAAGCTGTTGCCTCTGCGCAATGGAAAAGAAATGAGAACACGGGCAACAACGGGGAATGAAAAGCATGGAAGTCTACGAGAAAGGATGTTTGCTCCCCTAGTTACCATCTTTGTACCACGGGTGCAATATCTGGCTGGAAGCGGACGGGAAGGGATCACGTCTTTCTGTCCATGCATTTCTTTCCACAGCCAGGGACACACATGTTTTTGACGTTGCGCTTCGTTGCGTTGAAGTATCCGTCCGTAGCCTGGTGTCTAGAAGTAGGTGTGCGGAACGGCCGGCTGCATGACGGGAGGTGGCATGGAAATATGGAATATATGGAATGAAAAAGTAATTTGCTTTCTGGAGTGCAGATCTTGGTGCAGGTCTTATATTAGAGAAGGCATCCAGAAGCGGTCTTATATGGTGTTCTCTTTGGCCAAGTCCCCTTTTCGGAGGAAACGGTGGATACCTATAGACTTATTCTTAGCATTGGCTACACTTCCCGAGAGGCTTATGCTGTCATGTTCGCTAGATCAGGTCGTAACTGGTCGTTAGTTTGTGCGACTACTACATTGTCGTGATTGAGTGTACGCTGACACCTGACAGTGAGCGCGGATATTAGGGGGAGGCAATGGGGAAAGGTGAGGTTGTATCTTGTCGCCTTCATTTGATTGATGCACTATGCCTCGGTGTCGTCGTCGTCGTCGTCGTCGTCGTCGTCGTCGGCGGATGTGCAGTTGGGTGTATTATCGTCCGGGGGGCCAGGCCGGGGATG
Source organism: Neurospora sp. LNF1-1 (assembly GCA_009805225.1). Lineage (NCBI taxonomy): Eukaryota > Fungi > Ascomycota > Sordariomycetes > Sordariales > Sordariaceae > Neurospora > Neurospora sp. LNF1-1. Next base: position 45,225 of record RAOM01000080.1, read on the forward strand.
CCGATCGCGATCAACAACTTCGCTAACGTCTGACGATGACAACCTTGTCGATATTTCGCCGTAATTGAGGAACGCGGTTGACGAGTCTGGACACTTCTTTCGTCTGTCTAGAAGTGGGCGAGATCTGCCGTTTTCTATTATCTCCCGGGGCAGCTGGTGGCCCGTTGCAAGATTGGCAATACCTTTTTCGGGGCTCGACAGTGGAGTTGGAGAGAGTCTCGGGAGCTTGTTCCTGGCCGTTGACTTTTGGAGAAGGAATCCATTTCTCACAATGCCGTCCTCCAGGGCCTTTTATGATTCCATTCCAGAGCCCTGAGGTTGACCCCACGATCAGGCGTTTGGAAGCTTTCTCTCCACTGTTCCGTACATTCCTTGCGGTTGTGGTTTTGTCCAGTTGGGGGCCCGTGCCGTGGTGGCTTCCTTGCGAGACAAACATCCCAAGACTTCCAATACGAGAGTTGAAGGTATGGCGAGGGAAGCAAACAAGAGGATCAGGAGAATGCATGTGCGCCAATAACGCCTTCTTGCCTTGTTATCATTGAAGGATCCCATGGTGGTGGAGGGATGGAGTGGTGTCGTGTCTGTGGAAGACGTTGGAGGGACAGGCATCATGCCGGGAAACAGAGGTTCATCTGAAGTTGCAGTGTTGAGGGGACGAAAAAGGGACATCCCGAGATCGAGACAGAGATATCTTGTGATTTTGTCTCGTCACCAACCGCCAAGCTGCAAGATGAATAAACATACTCCGACAGAAGCAAGCTCGACCTGCAGCATTTTGATAATTGTTGTTTTCGGGGCTCGCTCGACACCGTTGATCCATGATTGCACCTTATCCAGACTCCGCAAAAAGGACCGCCTTTGAAGCAGCTGCAGGTCCGAGCACCACGCTGCAAATCGCAATACACTCCCGCGATGCGCTTTGATCACTCAATGCTACCCTGAGGTTATCGTCGACGCCGCCGACTGTCACCTGAACATTGCTCGAGTCGCAATAGTGGCGAATCTGCAACGGCGAGTTTTTCTTTTTCTTTTTCTTTTTCTTTTTCTTTTGGAGCCAGATGCATTGCATTCGGTGGTTGATGTGTTTCGATTTTCCAGAAGGACGAGACCGTTCTGGTACCTGAATTGATAAGGTACCTCTGGGCACAGGGGGGTGTGCAGGGGCCCGGGCCCTGCAGTTCCCAAGCGAGCCAAGCAGCTAACGATCCACCTTTGCCGGTTGCCCAGAGTGACCCCACTTCACTAAGTGGGTGGGCCCTTCGACACCATCCAATCCCTTCCAATTGGCTCCACTTTTATTCCCGCGGGAGGCAGGAACACACGGCGCAAGAAGAAAGAGAAAGATGTAGGGAGATAAGAGGCGAGGAATACTCTATCAAGGGAAGGCACGGCTCGAGATTATATACCGATCTTGTGATACCAACAATGAACGGAACATTTCATCATACGATGACAGGAATAATACGAACAACATATTCCCTTCTAGCGAAATGTCCTGGAACAATCAAGAGCAACAAACCGGAAGCCAGGGAGAGCTTGGGCTAGCTTGGTTAGCGTCAGGCCCTGGAAATCAATGTTGTTGCTGGAAGGAAGGGATCCCTACGCTAGGCCGTTGGTTTTATAGCAATTAGACTATGTATAGGGCCCGAAGTGGGTGAAGCCAAACCGTTTGCTGGACCCTTCTAACCCTCCACTCCGGGACTCCGGGTAACCCCCCGAGCCCCCGTAGTAACCCCGGCTCCCCCATTACATTCAATGAACCCCCCGGCTTGTCAACCGGACAACGCCCCTGAGTGAGGTTTCTCCGCAGATTCCCATCATATTGCTTGCAGCTTGTCATCTCTTTCATTTCTCATGATTACCGAGTATTCTTTCTTTCACCATCATCATCATCGTTGCCGACAGACCGTAGCGCCAATCTCGACTCCGAGACACTTCGGTTTCGGGTAGTTGGCACCGGAGAGGTCTCGTAACGAAACGATACGGGACAAATACGTCAGGCATTAGACAGTACTGCCCTGATCTCTCTTCGTCCCATTCCATCCTTCCACTTTCTCCTTCCCGCCACTCTTTCGACTTTGACTTCATCCCATTCAGGAACCACCTATCTATTACACGACCACAGCACCATCATACTACTAGGTAGTCGACGACTCTTATCCGTTCTTGTACCTTTCTATTCTTGGCTCATTCGCTATCTCTCGCTTTGCGCCCTTGCGTTATCCGTCCTCCCTTTTTCGGTCATCAGCCAGTCGATTTTTGTGTAATTTCAGCACAGCAGCGCTCACCTCGTCCACCCATTTTCGAGCTCGATCGGAGAATATCTCCTTGACTTTACACAACAGAGTCAACAGCCAGGACTGATTGAGCCATCATCTCAAGGTGCGTAGTTCCATTAGTCGTCACAAAGTCGTACGGGGGCCACATTGGGGCAGTCTGGGGGAGGGGAGGCCGGGACATGTTATGTTGGCAAATATATGGAAACCCCAAGGATGGAAAAAGGCCAACGGCTGGCTGCCTCGCCTGCTTGCATCCCGCCTGTTTTGTGTCGGTGCCGCAGAAAAGGAAGCGTTGTTTCGCTGCAGAGGACGTACAAAGTCCAGAGTAAATTCCTCTTCCCAGCACTCACCCATGTTTGTCGCATCCAGTGCCGCTTGGTCGCATCAACACTTTGAAGACGGCAGCACCGAGTTGTGTCATCTACCGCCGTCTTACACCGTCTTCCTGCTGTCCAAGCCATACATTGGCTATATACTACTCCCATACCCCCATCTTCATGTCCTCCTTCTCCCGCCAACGTGTTTCAGCCTCGGCGCCGTATCCTCCATGCCTCTTCCATCTTGGACGCCATCAGCTCTATGCCCGCGAGTAGCTCAACTGACGAATCAGTGCACAAAAGCAGCCTCCCGCCCGCTCCCCTGCGAGATATATCACCTCTTCTGGATCATTCCTGGTCCCCTGGTCTCACCCTACCGCCCACTCGGCCATACAATATTCAACCGCCTCGGCCCCTTGCTTGCTTGATTCTTGTGCATTTTCCAACTCTACGAATGCTCCGCCCTGTTGTGCTCCCTCGCTGGCCTGACGCCTCGTCGCGCTAGCTACCTGTCGTGTTGCCGGAACACCAGACGACCTGCATCCCGCTAGATTAGCAACTCCCTAATTCACCACACAAAGACCAGCTGCATTCTTTACAAACATGGCTCCCTCGTCAGACCAGGCCATGTCTCGGCCCGAGTCGGCCATCCTTTCTCCCTCGATAAAGACGCATTCCCGCTCGAGGGCCCAGAGTATATCGAGCGACAGACCGTCTACCATTGCGGCCAGCTTCATGTCGCCTCCGCTGAACGTGTCTCCTGAAGCGGCTTTCATCGCCGCCTCGGCCGCCTCGCAAATCATCACCAATGACCACGACAGCCATGCCGACGCTTTGCTCGATCAGCATGGCATCGAGCCCTCTGCCGAACCAGCCCTCGTTTCTCCAGCCGCCTTACAGCTAGTCAACAACTTTCTCGACCACCTACTCTTCAACTTCATCGCAGTCGCACGCTCAGCTACGCTAGCTGCCCTCCGCCCAGCCATAATCGAAGTCCTTAAGCCGAAGCTTGCCAAAGATGTCATCAACCAGGCGGATGAGGAGTTGCAGGAGTACATGGGGGACGCTGAGGATGACGTACCAGACTCCAGCGCAGCCAAAGACTTGGACCTGGAGCTGATCTGGAAACGGACCCGGCTACGATGTATGGTATACTCGTCACTGGGTGACTTGGAAGAGGAGGACGAGGACTATTATATGGAGAAGGAGCTTCTCAACCCACAGCAGGAGGATCAATCCTCTGAATTGGTGTCTTCTGCTGTATCCATGTTCTTGACCTCGATCATTGAATATCTAGGCGAGCAAGCGTTGATGGTTGCGGGGCAGGCCGCCTTTCAACGCATTCGTGTTAAGTACGAGAAGGAGTTGAAGGAGGGCCTGCGAAAACCCGGCGAGGCAACCGAACAAATTGTGGTGCAGGAACTCGACATGGAGCGAGTCGCGCTTGATCGTACTTTGGGAAGGCTGTGGAGGACGTGGAAGAAAAAGATCAGACTGCCCGTGATCACCAATCTGGACAGAGGCTTGTCCCACTCCTTTTCGAGGGACTCGATGCGCTCGTCTCGTGGAACACCGACGCACTTGCGCTCATCCAGCGTCACAGAAACCCCAGTACCAGAAACCATCCCAGAGCCTACGAACGAAACAGGGGCCAAGGCTGATGCGAACGAGACCGAGACAAAGGAGACAGCCAAGGAGGAAACGGTGGAGGAGTATTTGAGTGCTGCCTCCATGCCTTTGCCAATGGGTGACAATGACGTGGAAGAGATCGAAGGTACTGGTTTGTCGGTTCAATCTCGGAGCAAAGACGGAGCAGAAGAGAGAGCTGCTCGGAAGAGGGCAGTGCGGCCAAAGAGCTTGTTGGTATGGCCAGTGACCAAGCCTGCTAACCCGCCAACGCCTACTCTATCGCCGTCGCATACTCCTCTGTCAGCGCCCAAGAAACGCTCTAATTCACTCCCGACCCCTACTGCCACTCCCAGCGGTTCTCCTACACGAACGGAGCCACAGGCGAGCGAGCTTGCACCCCTTCCCTCAGTTGGCGAAAAGGATCTGGAACAGTCTCAGACTTCAGAGGGCAAGCAGCCAACACGAGACGAAAAGTCAAACGACCTCGGAGGTGCAGAAATGAGCCCAGTTGGGGCTTCGCTTGTGGATGCCCCTGCCTCTCTACAGCAGGCCGAGACGAAGCCTCAAACGCAGAACTCTGGCAATGTTGAGACCGAAGATGAGGTCAAGGGTAGCGATGAAAGCGAATATGATGATGAGTCTATGGACGAGGAACCACAGATTCTCACCTCATCAAGGATATCCATCTCTGGCCGAAGCGCATCTCCCACGGTGTCTGAACAAGGAAGACCCGCACCCATCATCACGACGATGGGAAGGACTAGAACGCCTAGCATCTACTCGGCACGCTTGATCGAAGTAACCAGTCCTCGCAGCCCTGGCACGGCCGCCCGCAACAGCCCAATACTAGATTCAAGCGAGCATATGCGCTTATCCCGAAGCAGTAGTCTCAGAACGGCCTCCATCGCCGAGGAACGATCGCGACATTCGCCGGACAGTGCATCCGGGGCGCGGATCCCTGGGCACGGCGGTAACAAATCGGCCTTGTCTGCTGAAGTTGCCCCCGAAGACGTCTCTCCTGTTACGGATGACGGTGTTCTCGAAGCGATTCCCGAGCCTCCTTCGCCAGATGGTTTTGAGGGTCAAGGTATTTCGCGTGGTTCTGACCCAATTCTAGGCTCGGTTGCGGAGCGTGGGTCGCCCGGCTCATCTCCCATCCGCTCCACGCCCAAAATGACAACCCCCACCAGTTCGGCTGGGACATTTTACTTTGAAGATAAGCCCCAACCGCCTCCTAAGCACCACACCCAGAGTCGCCCGAGGGTCTCCGTGATCGCGGAGGTTGCTGTGCCAGAGATGCCTGATCGGAGTCCCACAACCAGCAGGAGGACTCCCAGTAATCTTTCTGCGGAGGACATACCGACTTCGATCGGGAACATATCTGTGCAACGCTCTCGTGGTCGCAGTGGGGCATCTGAGACGGGCTTCATTTCTCGGTTCCCGGAACCGCCAAAACCTGGTGTAATGGTGCGACAGGAAACAGAAGCGCGACAGGAAACAGCCAGCTCGATATCGTCGTCCTCATCGCTGAAGTCGACGAAGTCGACGAACAAGCTGAGGCCGGTAAGGACTTCGGAGGAAGGCTCGATAGCGGCGCAATCTCGGGATGATGTCGCGCGAAACTTTGAAGAGCTCATCCAGAGCGATCAGACCATCCAGTTCACGCTAACGCCCGAAAGCATGCGAGACATTGACGTAAGTTGGATATCATTCATTTAACTAGCGCCCGAAGGGATATTAACCTCGAGATATAGTCTCAGTCGACGCAGTCCACCGGTAGCCCCAAGACAGCTGTTAAACCCAGGAAGAGCCAGGATCTCTGTCGCGACTCAGATCGGTCTCGATCATCGTCGTCTAATCGCAAGAAAGATGCCAAGAAGGATAAGGATGCCCACTCGCAGCATGCCATGCCCGAGTTGAAGCGCAACAGTAATAATAGCCCTACAACATCCGGCCCGATCCTGCATGCAATTCCACAGCCCCCACGTGCGCACCCGCCGCAAGCGAGAGATCCAAGAATATCCCGAGAGTCGGTAGCTGATTTTGCCGTGTTCATTCGCGCAACGGGTCCTACTGGTATTAACACTGCCGCCATGAACCGTTTGTCAAGGGAGCAGAGCGGGCTCCCGAGCCCTGTCACTCCGCCTTATGTTCCCCTTATCAACCGTCCACGGCTCACAGCCCGTGATCCCCATACCGACAGGGACGATAACGCAGACCTGATCGACTTCATCCGACGTGGCCCACCTACCGCGGGCAATCCGCGGATCCCGCAAGCAGTCGCACCTTTCCGGAGGACGCTGGACTCCGATCAGGTGTCTGTCGAAGAAGCCGGCGGTAAAGCTGTGGATGCCCAACTGCGCGACGTCGACGTAAGAAACAGCCAGGCCTCGACCGATCTCACCAATAACTCAATGTATTCGTTCCAGTCATCGGCCAACTCGCAGAGTGCTCTGCTCAGCAAAAACAAGCCCCAGCATAGCACCGCCACCGGGCGATTTGAAGGAATAGAGGAGGACGATGTGGTGATGCCAATGCCATCAGCCATGCCGCAGCGCAAGCGCCGCGGGCCACGCGACCCTTATGCTATCGACCTTACCGACGAGGAGGACTTTGATGAGGATGATGATTACCCCGTCAAGCCAAAACGACCACCGACAAACGAGGAGAGCTTGATGGACTTCTTGAATAACGTTCCTCCGCCGCCAGAACCCACTGTTTCTCGCGTGGTGACCTCACCAAAGCAGCCGCAACCGAAGAAGAAATCAAGCGCCACGAGCTTGATGTCACGATTTACTAGACGCGAAAACAAGTCGAATGTCCCTCCAAGCTCGTCCGGCAGTATGAGCCCTCTAAGCCCCGTAAGGCTTAACGAATCTCGAGGCCTCAGCAGCCGCGCCAGCGCCAGCAGCGGAAGGGGCTACACCCCGCTCCAAGTTCACATGCCCCCCGGCGTTGATAAATACGCACCTTCCTCCGTCAATCAACAGTCGGTCAATCACAGCCAAAACATGCCAATGTCACGAGGGCGAGGCATGTCACAATCAAGCGGCACCACCGCTCCGCGCGTAGCCATGAAGAGGTTCGAGCCAAGGGACGCCCACGTAGCTCCCACCTCGGGAATCTCGGATCTGGCTTCGTTCCTGAGGAACTCGGGGCCGCCGCCTAGCATTGGGGAAGTGGCGCCGTTCGATTTTGGCGGGCCGGCGCCGTCGATTCACACTGTCAGAAGTTCGAGAGGGGGGGATGGGGCTGGGGACTCGAACAGTTTCTCGAGGGTGTTTTCGAGGAGGAGTAGGAAGGCCAGCATTGTTTGAGCGGCATCTACTACCCATTATTTCCTAATTGCATACACTCTACATCCCTTCCACCAGTGTCTCTTCCGGCATAGTTGGGCTGCGCATCACATTATTACATAACCTGGGTAGTTTTTTTCTTTTCTCATTATTGATACCATAACCAACTGAGGGTTAGTTTTGCCGATTCATTTTGTTCGTTCTGCTCGTGTCAATGGTCAAAGCGTGCGGTTGGAAAAAACAAATAGTACATGGGTAATGTCTTGTCTTGCTTCTTTTTTTTTTTTTTCCCCTTCTTCTTCTTCACTTGTTGAATAGTGTGTTGGATATATGGTTGGTTGTTGCGTTGCATAGCTTCGTGAATGAAAGTGGTGAAGAAGCACGGAACCATGGAAGGAAGGCAAGGAAGAACTGAAATGAAGAACGTTTGATGCGCTGCTTTACAACGTGTGCTGCTATGCATCTTCCAGCCTCAAAAAGGTTTTGCCCCCTTCAAGTGAAATCCATTTTGGTGATCCTGCTATATCGGACTCCGGTTAAACAACGTACCGTAGAGGTACCTATCTCATGTCAACTGTATCTCCACCGTCTCTCTCCATCAGTGGTTAGTTACAAATTCAGAAGGTGATACCAAAGTGACCACGTGCGGTAGAGATGGTAACAGAGAGCTGACCACCATGTCATACCCCGTTGCAACGGGACGCGGCACCTTCTTATGTCTTTCCATCGGTGAGATGATTGTGTGAGATGAGAGGAGGTAAGACGGAGAGATTGGTGGAATACGGGATCTTGATAAAGACGGACGGGGTGGATGGAAGGATTATCAAGAGTAAGTGATCATTGTGATGCTTCTCCCTGTGCGGAGCTAATGTTTGAGGTGAGATGGGAAACCGGACATGACAGGCAGCGTGATAGGTAAATGATAGTTTATGGGTGTAGGTACCTAGTGTAGGCCGGAGTGATCATCTCTCTCCTATTGTGTCCGTTGGTGACCGGGCAGCAGGCATGTTGGTCAGACGAAGAAGGGAATGAATGCGCCGTAGTTAATATTCATCCATCTATCTGTAAGCCGAACTGATCCTGACATCCGCAAAGACGTACGTCCCTTTCCGCACCCTTGGATCATTTCTCAGGCGGAGTTTGAACCCGAATATTGTATACGGAAAGCATATCAAGGGATGTGGGAGCACATTGTAATTCCATCATGCCTGGGGGAAACATAGGGAAGCGGGAGAACATCGCGATCCCATCTTCTCGTCGCTCCGCTCCCAGTCTGCTCTGGTTTGTACTCCGTGATGTACATATCATAACCATACGGAGTACATCTGATTTTAGTGATGGGCCGGTACGAACTACGAACTTCGAACTGCGGTAAACTTTCCACCAACGAACGAAGCCCGTCGTCGTCGTCGTCGTCTGTCTGTCTGTTCGCTTGAACACTGCTCACCAGTAGCGGGCCGTCAATAGTGTTGTTCGATAGTGTGTCCCAAGTCCCCAGCTATCTGGTACCTGGGCCAGCTGGGTACCACCCGTTACTAGTCTAGTGTCGGCCTCTCCTACCGAAGAGAGGATAAATTGCGGATGCGAGTACCTAGTGTACACTCTTCGGGCCTTCTAGAATAACATCAGTGGAGTGTGTGGAACGGATTGGAAGCTTAAACGAAGAGGAAGATGTAGATTTCACTAGATCAAGTCAGGCCATATTTCCGCCCGCTTGGTTCCTGTCGGCGCCCTGTCAACTGAATGAATGTCCAAGGCATTCTTGTGGTTCCGGTACGGCCGGGTAATGAGCCTAATGAGGCAGTCGGTTGCGCTGGTACGCGGGAATAACGAGTGGTGATAGGCGTCGGGAGATACAGGACAGTGTTAGTTGACAGGTGAACCAGTAGAAAAAGGCCAGAAACCCGAACGTCTTCACACGGTTTTGACGATCCAAAGAGTTCCCAAGAGAGAGGTTCCTCCCGTGAGTCTCCCGTTCATCGTTCGTCGGAGACTAAAAAAAGAATACGGAAGCGCCAAGCGAAACCGAGGATCTGGATACGCTAAAAGCGTGGTTGACGATACCCTCATCACTTTACTTGCATGCTTGCAGGAGCTTTTGTCTCATAATCATGCCATATTTCTCGATAGACTTCACAAGAGATGGAAGAATCGACAAAAAGTTCAGCTTCTCAGGCTTCCCAAGGGCTTCGTTCGCTTCGCGCTAGAAGCGTCCCATCGCTACAAGTTATACAGTGCCAGAAGCATCTAAGCGAAACGCTCAACCGTCACTGGAGTCGTGGAAGGGTCGGAGGTTCATAAGGTGGGCGCTCTAGAACAAAAAGGAAGCGAAAACGTCAGGCCATTTCGACTATCAAACTATTAGTGATGAGCTGAGGGGCAGCTTTTGCCGGTCCCAGGGCACGGGAGGGTGGCATTGGCGACGGGATATGTACCTCATTCTGATGATGATGGCGCTGGTATTCGGATTGAAACGTACTCGCCATCCCATCCGCCCGGGTCGTTGTGGTAGACTGCTACGCTAGGGGCCGGGGACAAGTTGGTTGCTCTATGTACATGACTTTCCCGGCCCCTTGCATGACGATTAAGAGCACACAGTAGATATTCTTATATCCGATTCCTTACTCCAAAAGCAGCGTACAGTATGAGTTCAGTTTGAAGTCCACACAAAAGGCGCCCGCGTCGTGTCGTGTCGTGACATGCATCATGTAAAGGCAGGTCAGTTGCAGACTTGCAGTGGACATCAAACGCGCCCCCGGACGAGCATGCGTGATACGGGCGTCGGTACTCGGAACGTTGATGTCCACAACTCTTCGTTCGGCCCTTGAGGTTCGGTTCGCTAACAATTATCGCTGACGGGTTCAACTTCAACTCGCTGTAAGCCACTGTCACTATCATCAACACTATGGAGACGGAAACGTACCTAAACTCCGAAACTTCACAGCTTTATTATGCAATGATACCGGAATTGATTCTGAGTCACTGGAGAATATGTGTGTACTCGGACTTACCTGCCTCTACAGTTGGTCGTAGCGATGTTATCTCGGGCAGGTGCTCCGAGGCAGTCACCACTAACTATGATGCACCACTGTATCACCTGCCCTACCCCACTGTAGTTACCCGCCAACAACACGCCGTCATCTGAACTTCAACGTCACCTCATCCTCACTTCAGAACCACCGCCGATTACGAAAAAGAAGCAAAGAAGGAATCCAAATACCACCACTACAGCCATCGATAACCGACCTGTGTCTGACTGGCCAAGATTTACTGCATGAAACAGTAAAGCCCCTGCCAATCTCGCTGATCAGCAAAAAGCAAGGCCCAAACATCGCGGCCCTCACTGCCGCCGCAGAGAGGAAGGACATCCCACATTCCAATGGCATCCCCAAACCCCTACTCCCACTCCCCACAGATTCCGCAGCGGGAAGAGTCCCCCTACCAAGAAGACCAGTACCAATCATCTCCTTCGTTCCGCTCTACTCCGTTCCGATCCTCACGAGGGACCGGAAGAGCCGGTACCGGTCTCGGTCTGAGTCTCGGGTTTACTTCCGGTCTCCGGGGCGGAGGCGGAGGCCGAGGTCCATCCGAACAAAGATCCGGAGACGGCAGCCACGATGACCTCCCCCAAAGATCATCCGCCTCATCCCTAATACCCCATACCCTACCCCCCAAACCAAAACCAACTTCCATCCCCGAAACCCTCTGGTCCTTACAGATCCCTCTCTACATCACACACCAATCCCACCCCAAGACGCCCTACATCTGCTCGGTGCCGCGGTTCAGCTACCTCGCTCTGCTGCTGCCCCGGTTGATCGCCTACTACGGTACTCCGTGCTCGAGTTTCCACCATGAGGAAGTCCATCTGCGTAACTTTGCGGTCGGACTGCTGGTGGATCTGTACCAGCCGAGTGAGCTGCCGTGGAGGTTGACGGTTGCTGATGGGGCGGAGTGGGATATTTGTGATACTTTTATGAATAGTGCCAAGGAGGTGAGTTTTAACTCTGGTGACTCCGGTGAAAGGGGAGAGAGAGTTGATAGGGGGGAGTGAGAGGTTGACGATGAATACCTACTACTACTTAGGCGGATTTTATCCGAAATGGAAATGCGAAACGGATCATGGGTTTGAGTAAGGAGCATACGACGGCGTTGTGGAATGCTGTGCAGGATAGTATGTTGTTTACTCCTCTTGCTCCCCCTTCCCTTGTCCCTCCTTTCTGTTCTTTCTCCCAAGAGGGAGACTAATAACTGAGTGTAGATGACTACCAAGCCTTCACAAAAGTAAACACCCACCTCCTCAACGCTCCCACAGCCCTCAAAAACGTTCCAATACGGATCTACATCCCCTCCTCACCACCACCTTCATCAGACCAAACCCAGACCCAAGGAGGAGGACCCGGCTCTAACAACTCTGGCTCTTACCGGGTGATGCAAACCCTCGTTCCTCCGCGGGGTTCAAACAACCGTAAGCTTTCGCTCTCTCCCGTCCCTCTTTCCCTCCTTTTTTTTCCTCTTGGCTAACTCTCGAACAGGAACGCCCCAAACCCTAGGGCAAGCCCTCAAATCCCTCGTACCCGCCCTTTTCCCCAGCAGCCGGGACCCCGTCCTAGCAAACGTCATCTTGCACGGAGCTCCCGTGCCGTTCTCGGCACCGCTGGAGGAGTTGATGAGGGACGCGGCGTATCCGGATGGGTGGCTTTGTTTGATTGTTGTTTTGTTGTGAGCAGGCAGGGGTTATGAGGGGGGTTTATGAGGGTTGAGAAGTGAGGGTTATCTACTTACTGGCGTGATGAAGGATGAATAGGGATGGATGGATTGGGTAGGGAGATAGATTGTGGGCTACGATGATGTATGATGTTGGTGGTGGATGGACGGATGAAAGGTTGTAAGTTGAGCAGGTTCACTTGGTGAATGGCGTTATGAGATGTTACGGACGGTATTATTAATAGGAGTACGAATGAACTGGAGTTAGGTACTTATGATAGTAGGAGTAATTAATGGTGGCATGTTATGGCACGCATGGTGTTAGGACATTTTTGCATATGGAACAGTTGACTTTAGTTGAGTTGAGAAGATGCAATTTAACAAGTACATACAATAAGCCGCCCACCCACCCAGTCAGTTGCTATCGCATGTTATGTAGTTAGTTATCCAGATTTTATTTGATGTAATTCCGCCGATGCTATTCCCTGTTTCCCCCTCCCCTTCCTTCCTCCTACAGGATGGATAAATTGTACAAGAGAAAAAAGTAGGGTACATAGTTGTAAGTAGATAGACAAGTTGGAAAAAATATTGACAGATGATAGATACCTAAGAAAATGCAGACATGCAGCGTACAAACATTTCACACATACAGATAGATGGACAAAGTGGTATATCCTCCGCGGACCCCCATTTTTTGTGCTTCTCTCCTCTCCTTGATAATGATAGCTATGCAAATGCAAGAGACAGGTCGACTGATGTTGTTTGTTGTTGTGGGTGTTTTATGATGTGATCAATATGTGTGTGTTTGATTTGTTTGGCGGTTGTTGTTTGTGGTGGATGACGGAGGAGGGTCGGGTCGGTTGTATGTAGTAGGGAGTGTTTGACGGAGTCGACGAGTAGTTGTTTGTGGGTTGTTTCGAAAATCTCTCTCTTTGGTCGGCCGGTGTGAAGGAGTAAGTTGTCATGTCGGAGACGTTTGAGTTGAACAGTAGTAAGATGTCAAGACTAAGTGAGATTGTTTGATTGGTGTGGGTATCTGATGAGGATAGATAGGTGGGTAGATAGGTAGTAGGTATGTAAGGTTGACAGGTAGGTAGGTAATTGACAACGCCAGAGCTGTGTGGTAGATATGCTCTCTTCTTCTCTCTCTCTCTCTCTCTCAAGATATGCTGATGCAAATAGGTATTATGCAGCCCCCGTGTGTATGCCATGATGCATCCTATGTATGAGTTGATGCGTATCCGCTTTGATATCCAAGGGAAAAGGACAGTATCACGTCCACTTCTTTATCGCGCATGCTAACCAACATCGACTGATGACCCTTCGCTTGTTACGCTCGCTCGCAAAGTCCACCTCCATCCTTCTCTTTCTGTTCGTACACAAAGGGAATTATGACTTTCGGACCAAGTGTAGTAGAAATCCTTCACAATTTCCAAAAGACTAAAACACGTCTTGTAGTTGAGATACAAAATCTCTCTTAAAGGGGATGTGAGTGTTGGTGTTGGTGAATAGGAGGTAAAGGAGGCATCATGCCATCTGGGGTCCCAGGCCCATGCATGTTATTCTGTATTGGCGGCATCGGACTCCTTGGCATCTGTGGTGATGGTCCTGGTGGCCCTAGTGGTGGTGCAGAGTGTGCTGTCGGCCTTGGACCCGGGGGCGGCGGTGGTGGTGGGCCTGGCATTGGTGGGCTCACAAAGGAGCTAACATGGTGGTGGTTATCCATCATCATGTCCACACTGTTGGGCTTGTGCCACAACTCGCGCTCCAAGCCTTCGAGAATGCGCATGTCAACGGCCAGTGCGCTCGTTGGTTGGGCGATGATCCGGAAAAAGGCTATGGTCCTCGAGAAGAGCTCCTTAAGCGTCTGCTCGTCAACATGACGGTGAAGTGTCGGATCCTTGAACACCGCTGCAAGTGTGAGGAGATTGCCCCATTGACTGCGTATTAAATGTCAGTACCGCATATATAATTGCATTAGACAAGAAGAGATACTTACGCATGTGCGGTGCCAAAGATATTGGTGACAACAAACCGCTTGTCTGGCAAACCATGAAACGCCCTTGTGCTCTCAATAAGAGCCCGGATTCCCTTCTTCGCATATTCAATAGTATCCTGAGTAATCTCGCCATTCACGCTGTGCATCTGGGTATCGAGAGGAGTCATGGCCTCGCTGGGAGTGCCGGCTGGCATCGGGGATTCGGCTGTCGCCATCTGAGCCATATTTGACTCCAGAATCTGTCGGATGTACGGCCTGTAGGTGATGACTTGGGCTCCCCAGTACTTGGCACGTAATCGGGCGGAAAGAAGGTCTCCAGCTGGCGGATCTTCGTGCGTGAACTTGTACTCGGGAGGCACGAAGCGTAGATCGAGAGATTTCGTGATGACCTCAATGATATTTCCTGGCGGGGTGCCGTTTTGCGCCCTTAGCGATCGCGGATCCTCGGGGTTATAAAGCATTTGATGGATTTGATTCAACGACTTCCGGAGGTAAAGCTGTGCAAGGTAGCTTTGCAAGACATGCTCTTCAAAGCCGTGGGTCTTGGCCAGGTTGATGTTGGGATACGGCATAATCTCCTCAAACGCAAGGATGTGGGATTGCGGGAGCGGCAGCTCGGCCACGATGTCACTATGGTATACGTGTTAGCCTATCCCCTTTTTCGATGTTCCACGTCGTTGCCTACCTCTCAAGCTGCAGACATGTCCAAAAAGCAAAGACGATCTGATTATCCGACTTCTCCTTAACGGCATTGATATTAAATGGGTGGTTTTCTTGAAGTTTTTTCAGCCGATCCAGACTCCTATACTCGGGTTAGTACTCAGTCAAAAACACTTGAGTAGAAGTTGGCTTACGGTCTCATCTTGATCTGCAAAGCCCAGCCAGCCTCCTTGATGTAGGCATAGCTCTCCATGACTCTTCCCAACTGCCCATGATACAAACCCGCCAAGATGTATGCGTGAATGTGCCGCAAGCTCGTTCCCGCCAGCTGCCCGCCCAAGATATCTGTCGCGTATGCGAAATAGTCCAGGCCCGGAATCACATCCATGTTCCGCTTGAGCGATCCTACCCTCATAGAAGGCGCGCCGCCTCCCTGGAACGACTCCCGCCTACTAGGACCCGACCTGTCTGCGCCATCCTTCGGCGAAGGTAAACCCGCCGAGTGCGAATGTGAAGCATACGACGGCGGAGACCCTTGTATAGGAGAGGCAGGATACCCGTTACGTACCATTGGCGACCCATGCGAAGGCTCGCTCACAGGCACGACATCCGGAAGCTTTCTATCCTTTATCGAGCAAATCTTTCCCAGCGCGAGAACCAGCAACACAAGCGCGTTGTTGATGGACCGCTGGAATGTCGGCTTACCCGACCTGGGTAGCATCGATGGCGAGTCTGCGCCGTCGGGTGCCGGGGAGCGCTTCCTTTTGACCCCTGTCTCACCCTGCACGCTCAGCGGCGGCGCTCCAACGAACTTTGCGATTCCGGCACTACCCTTAGGCTTCTTGGTACTTTGCTGGATACCATCCAAAAACAACCGCACCATCGCATGCAGCTCTCTCGGTATTATGAGCGGATGCATGTTTTGAATGTTGTCCAGATAGCTTTGCACGTACCTCCAGACGGTTTCCTCCGAAAAGTCCAACGTCTGGAGTCCAACCATGGTAGACCTGTGGTCCATCGGCCCAGGCGAGCCGCTAATTCCACCCCAACAATCCGCGGGCGAGGGGGCTCCCGTTTCCGAGTAGTCGTCAATGATTTCCATCATACCCAGGTTGTGGTTGGACTCTCTGTCCATGCGGCTGCTGTCGAGACCTTCTCCTCTGCCCCATAACCTAAGAAGTCCCCGCCGCTCTTCCTGTCGGATGGGATATTCTTCGACAAACTTGATGTTTTCGGCATGCAGATAGCGTTGCGCTAGGCGCTTTATCGACTTCCACTTCAGAAGAAGGGCAGCCAGAGTCGTATGGTTTAGCGGAATGGCGGGCGCTCCAGGTCGTACAAATGGGCCAGGCTCCTGTTCCCTCTCTTCGTCCATGATCTTCGTGATGTTGCGCGCTTCCTGTGTATCTATAGGAGCCTGTGTCCTTGCTGCGTTTTCCGAGCCTCTTGGCGACGATAAGTTGTAGCCATCTTCAATGGCTGCTGAGTCAGCAGAACCCGGACGATCATCATCCGACGACATCATTTCCGGATGCGCTTCCAATGGCGGCGCGACGCGTTCCAACCTCTTCTCTAGTCTCGTAATGCGATGGTTGAACATGCTGAACTCGTTCCTCAAGCCCATGAGGTTATCCAAGATATCGGCCGCCACTTTGTCTTGTCTACATCGTTTGGTCAGCAATGCGACAACCACCCGACAACCGGTATATATAAGTGCTTACTGCTTTGGTACCGCCTCACGGTACTTGCATTCGACCTTCTTTTCCTTGCAACTCTTACAGGGTTTAAGCTCGTCACATTTAGCCTTCAGCTGCCGGCACATATCACAAGCCTATGGGGGAAGTTAGCTTTTTACGTCCATGGCGCAACTCTTGCTGGATCGCAAGTTGCGTGTATATCCGAAGCCAGAACCCAAACCAACCTGCGATGCTCTTTGCGCCTTGCGCTTTCCCGCCGCTGGGGCAATCTGGATATAAGGAAGGTCGCCATGGTGTCCATAGTGAGGGGGGTAGTCGTATGGTTGACCATGCGCCATGGGCGTCTGAGGGGGGAAACTCGGCTGCCTGTACATGTTTTGTTGCGGACCATTGTCCAAGCTCATATGGCGTTTGTCTTCAGGGTATCCTTGGTGAGGCAGAGCTGACATCGGGGTCCCTGGTGTCATGCCGTCGGGAGCATGGCCCGTCGAATTGGGCCTCCGCAGGTGTGGTGGTGTGTTGTTGTCGTCGGCCGGGTCCTGCTTCACCACAACTTCTCTCGGAGGAGGATGGTAGCCAGGGTTGTACTGGTGGTGTGCTGGTGGTGGCTGAGATGAAGGATGGTGTTGTCGGTGGTCTTGCATAGGCGGATATCGGTCGGGCTCATGATGTCGCCGGTCGTCGACGGGGCCTTGCTGCGACGGAGCCGGAGGCGGCGGCGGCGGCGGCGGGGGGTGGGGATGCGAGACAGCAGGCGCGGCGCCGGGATCACCAGGACCTTGGGGTCGTGAGAACGGATGAGGGGAGGTTTGTTGATATTGCGGCGACGGCGTGGGGTGGTTAGGATGATGAGAATGTTGAGGATACTGTTGACCAGCAGTCGGAGATGGCGTGGGATGTAGGAGCGACACACCGTGGTGCGCACCACCTGCTGACCATGATGAGGCAGTTGACAGACGGGGTCGTTTTGGGTCGGGCGGGCCTGGGTCCATGCTGGGTAATATGTATGTGTATCCGTATTACACTGATACACCGTTTACGCCAAACAGCAGTAGCCAAAGGGGGAAGACAGTTCAGACGACAGGCGGGAGCAAGCAGTAGCCCAAGCGCATAAGCTGTGGCAACACCATGGAGCTTTCCGAACAAGCCCTAGTTTTCCGGACCCAGGAACGGGGCAACAAGCGAGCTAAGACAGAGCTTGCCAGGAGTAGGACCCGTACAGTCGGAGTCCAATGTAAGAGGCGAGAGAGAGAGAAGCAAGCTTCGGGGCTTCAGGGTTCGCGCCGCAATCATAAGAAAGCAAGGCCACGGGATGAAGCTTATTGGTCTGGAAGGGGCAGAAGAGCCGTGCGGGCGTGGTGGTCCAGTGTAGGTATGTAGGTAGGTAGTCGGGAAAATGTCTTATGTGGATATGGGGGTGAAAAGACTCGGTAGCCTGTCGAGGTTTCGATAGACTCTGGAGGGTGTAGGTAGGTAGGGAGGCACGTAGGCTGAGGGATCCGAGCCGGCGCCGGACAGAGGTAACCTAAAGCGAGGGCCCCTGCGACTTTGTGTCAAGCCTCCTCTCGGCTCACACCTAGCTTCACGTCAACGAGGCTCAAGCCACACAGGCCGCAGACAGGCCAGACAGACCAAACAGTTGGGCAGCAATGGCCGAAGTTGCCTGTTCGAGGTTGGGGCGCTTGCGGGCAGGTGGGGAGCACGGGGAGTCTGGAAAATCCAGAACTCGGTTGAAGGATATGTGTGATGGGGACCGGTGCTGTAGTAGCCCGGCACGGGCAGGGGAACATTCGGATAGGACGATCAGGTGGAACGAAGGGGGCTTTCTCGCTGACTTGGGGGTTGTAATGTAAAAGTGTACATACCTATGTAGTAGCTGTACGTGCTTGACCGTAACACCTGAACACCGGCGTGTGTGTTTTTTGGTGTCTTTTTCTTCTTTCTCTGTGTCGGTTTGCCTCGTCGTCAAACCAAGTGACCAGCTTGGGGGAAAAAAAAGAGACGGTCAATCAGCGTCGAGTGCGGAAGAGAAAAGTAAATGGAATTTGGAGCTAGTCCACCCTCATCGCAAGCCAGTACCTCTTCTGGTGGATCCCCGTAGCTTCGTTTTCGGTCGACGGGGCAATCAGAGAGAAGCAAACGAGTGGGCCTCGAGCTCGCTCTGGTCCGGGGTCTTGCCTGTTTTCGCGGTCGAGTGCTTGTGCATGTGCCTGGCTTTCACTTTGCTCCCGATGACGGTTGTTCTTTCTCCCGGCTCGTTCTCTTGTCTTTTCTTTCTCGATATCTTTTTGTTCCCGCCGTCGTTTTTCATTTGTCTGCCCGTCTGCTCCTTTTTGCGGGGAAATCTGGATAAGCGGTGACACCAAGGGGCTGGCCCCTGGACGTGAATCCTAGCAGTTATACCTCAGTACTGTGTACTGGTAAAACGTTGTCGTGACAGGCCACTGACGCGTAACTCTGGCGTAGCTCTGGGGGCTGATGATGGGGCTTCCAGGCGGCGCGCAAAGAACTATGCCCTATCTTGTCGTCGTCTGTTATGCCGCGCAATTCTCCAAGGTGTTGAGTGAAGGTGATAGTGCAAAGGCCGCGGATGAGCGCCAGGACGAGTCAAGGTAGGATGATCACTGTAGATTCGGTACGTTTCGTGTAACTTTTGAGGCCGTGAGGGTGCTATGTCAAGCGGTAGTTTGTGGATACCGACCGCCAAGTTCACGGTTCGCAAGTGGCGCCCGAATCCAGTTGGTGAAAGAAGCAAGTCGTGAGAGGACAACAAGGGGAGATAATCCGCCCTCCTGGTACTGTTGCAACAGAAGTGACAAAGAAACCATTTCCGGAGGGTCGCGCGGGTCATCACAATGCTGCGTACAACCCGTATCGTAGTAACGGGGTGCTGATATTGCATTTATTTAGGCGATATCAGATTCCGAGATACCACTCCCTCGACTTCCTCTACGGAGTAGTAGGATCATTATCGTTCTACTCCCGGCTACCTGCTAGCATAGCAGCAAGAGGCACTGCATCAAAAGGATCTCTCTTCTCAGCATCTGAGTTAGCTTGGTCAGCAAGGACATTGTCAACCGAGATGACAATTGTGACTCGTTCTGACGGCTGACAGCGGGCTGTTGTCCAACGAGCGGCAAGGCGCGACGGGTGGTGGTGATGGTGGTAGCATCCGTCCCCGTAGTGGTGTGGGATAGGTGCCAGAGTGAGCTCAAGTGACTGAGGTGGGGTTCGCGAGGTTGCATGTCTCCTCCTCCCTCATCTGCATCACGACATGATGGTGAACTTGCCGGGAGAGGGCGGGGAGGATGGGGGGAAATGGTCGTCCTCTCCGCCATCCCTCCATCCCTCCAACATATCCAATATCTGTTGCTGATGGACAGGGGCTGATGGGGATCCCGTACCGCGCCGCGACGACATGTGTACCCCGTACGCAATGTTCTGCACTTCGGCACCTCAGCACTATATGAAGGGAAGAAGTCGACACAACATCTGTACAACACATGTACGGTGCCGGTCTCGCTCTCAGCATTGGCATGCCAACCAACCACTACCACCAGCCGGCGCTCCAAGCTAAGATGGTCAGCTCAGTCAATGTCACGGGCTCACAAATTCAGGGCCTGTCAGCCTTGGCTCTTTCGGCATCCCTCTGAGAGGGGCGGGTGTTGCCTTGGTCTGGATAGAGACGGGCTATATGGGGACATCTCGATGAAATAATGGGTGTGGCCAGCTGCCCGAAATCCCGAAAAACAGGATGGATGATATGAGATCCGATCACCATAAAAAGATCCATATGTAAAAGATCCGTGCTTGCTCTTCCGCTTTGGTGGTACGTGGAGTGTTACTTGAGTTAAGTGGTATTGCGAAGGGTACTTTGCATCGTGTTCAATTTCCAGAGTGGATGTCCATATTATTGCCATTACCGTAGTAACCAGAACGCGCTGCACGTGAACGTGTGCTGTCGAACCTCCCGTAGAACCGATATTGCACGATAGTTGCTATGCAAGGCACACACCACCAACTGCACAACACATTGTCCAATCCGAACTCGGAGTTTTCCAGGGCGAGATCAAATGGCTTTGTCCACTGTGTTGTGTTCAAGAGCCAGCAACGATCGGGTCCTCTTTTCCTCGCTTTTGCGAGACGAGAGCGGAAAAGGCTGTATGTCCCTGTCTTTGTGCCCCAGAGCCCCGAGGCCCGAACGAGGGAGTGAAAGGCGGGATGGCCGGTCGCGGACTGGGGCTCATGGGGGTTGATCATCGTGAGTGTGTGCACGGCGACATGGTGGTTGATGTCTGGTGCCTCAGGGCTTGGGGTTTGCCTTTTGGTAGTGGTGATTGGTTGACTGGTGACTGCTTTTAACGGCGGGATGCTAGCATGCAAATACTGAGAAGTGGGAGTTGAGGATTGCGGCTAAATACATACCTCGTAATATCTGCGGTGATGATATCTCATTGGTAGGATTGGTGCCTCGAGACAAAATTTTGTGTTCAATGTCTCTTGTTTCCTCTTCCCGAAGTCGTGGCTCCCCAATCCAAGCACTGACGCGCGGGCACTGCTGGGCAGTTGTCGAGCTGCATTGCACTGCAATTTTTTGCAACATGGAAGTTCCTGCCGCGCGTCGACGTCAACCCCAGGCCATGGGAAATTGGATGCTCTCTTCGGATGAGAAAATGGCAGGAACGTGACAACGTCGGCGTCGCTCCTGCGGATGTACACAGTGCATTCGGCGCACCTGTCAAATTTACATTGACCCGCGTGCGAACCATGTATTACGATTGGGCACAATCAGTCAAGCGCAACATCTTGGAAGTCGCAGGCTTTCAGAGCCTTCTTCCCCTTGCAAGCGCTTTCCACGAAATCTTCGATAAACCGGCTCCTTCCCGTCGATTCTCTCGTGCCTACCCCTAACTGACTTTTTCGTCCCATATCTCTTCTCCAGCTGTTCATCCAGACTCCTCAAAGTCGTCCCATTGCGGCGGTGCCTGGAAAGAAATAATGAATGTGCGGCCCAGGTGAAAAGATATGGGGGGAAGATATCTCTACGTTCATTGGTCTGCATTTGTCAGAACTTGGGAAAAAACAGCGGGTTCCTTTTCAAGAAAGAAAGACAAACATCCAACAACATCGTCATGCACAGCCCTCAAAATGTTCAAATCCAAGGACATATTTCCCAACAAAACATGCGGGGTTGGAGGTGTTCCTATCAGACACACAGAAACTGAGACTGGCAGTCTTGGCCCTTCGCCCTACTTCCCTCTCAGATCTGGGATCTCTCTGTCTCACATATCTTCCCCAGATACTGACAGATATCTCTACTACACGCTTGGACTGCGCCGGATTACCTACCTTGGCAAGGCGCAACCAGTTCCACTGAAGAAAGGCGGTGACTTGATGCTCAGATCCAGCAATCCATCAACGACCAAGAATAGAGAGAGACAGGACATCAACTCGTACTGTATCGAGTCAGGCCCATGTCATTTGCACCCATGGTGATCTACCTGCTCAGCGAGCATTATGCATTTATCGATGTAGCAGGTGGAGGAGGCCACGGGACCTGAAGTCCTGTACCTCAGCGGAGGTCAACTTGATGGCGTACCGCTCGGCAGCTCTCGGTCTGTGGGCGGGAAGATCTCACTGCATCCATTACTACTACGGCCTTCCCGACGAGCGGCGTGCCCTATTACAGCCTATCAAAATCCGGCTTCACGACGGCTACCCCCCAACGGATGACATACAAACATCTTATTCAAAACCTACCCTCACCAAGAATGTTATCACTTATGCAAACTAGCAAAGCCCATCAAGGTATCAAGGGCCGCCTGAGCCTATCTAACCTATCACTGACACGACCTCACCTTCACCGCTCTAGCTTACATGGGCAAAGAGGATCAGGTGCCAGGCTTGAATAGGCAGTTGAGTAGTAAACTTTTCGGGCCGCTGCAGTCATCTAACAAGTCACAGAGGACAATCATCTTGGAACGACTGCGCATAGCAAAAACCGCTAGCAAACCGAAATTTCATGTGATCGCAGCTCTTGTTCACACAGACGGCCCTTCTACGTGGACTAACGCTAGGTTGAACCGTACAGTCGGTAACTTCACCGCTCTCAGCAACGGGTACACAGTACGATACCTTTTCATTACACTACTTTTCCCCCAGAAAGGCTTCAACATGAGACAACAACACATCTCAAACCCACGGCAAAATACATAACCACAACCGACTGATACAACGCCAAAGCCCAAAGGATAAATGCGCACATATATCATGTGATTCCCTACATCCCCCATACATACCTGCGACAAGCAATCCGACCACCACGTGCAGTCCACACAGTCAGTCCTACCCTGCTACCCTTCACCTCCGGGCTGCCTCACAAAAGAAATATGTACCCAGGGCGGCCAACAACTTTTTCGGCCCTGTACCCCGTGCTCCCCTTGCCGAGCCGCCGACCGAGCGACCGATAGGCACCGCACCTTTGGTCGGTCCCATGAACCGAAAGTTTGGGACTCCGGATGGCAAACAACCTTCGCCTAAACTTGCGCCCGTTTCCACTTTTCGCATCATTACCCCGTTTTTGGATGGCAAGGCTTTCTGAGGCCGTGACTCGTCCATTCCGAGGTGCTAATATGAAGGGGTAGAAGGATTTTCCCGGCATACCGAATAAAACCTCGTCGATGGGTTCGAACCTCTTGTTTCTCTTTACTTTTTTGTTTGCTTGCCTCCCCCGAGCCGGTAATGCTGCGCCTTGGAAACTGTGTTGTTACCAAGACCTGGTTTCAGCGTGTCACGCCCCTCGCTCAGAACCGATTTGCAGCAAAAAAAAAAAAAAAAAAAAAAAAAAAAAAAAAAAAAAAAAAACAAAAATGGCGTCAGCTCCGGTGTTCATTTGACTTCATCTCTCCAGCCGTGCAAATTCATCATTTTAGCGCCCTCCGCAATATACCAGCAGTACTTGACAGCTTGGCTGCCAGCTAGGAAACGCTACTACGACACTAGTAGACGCTACCGAGGCTGGGACATTTGAGGTATCTTCGTTCTCCAGATGTATCCTGCAAGCAAGGCAGACCACCCTATTGGCTCTACACCCCTGATGCGCTAAAATGATAAAGTTGCACGGCTGAGGAGATTGCCCCTCTCATTGAAACTCACGGTGGCTCCGTCGCACTTTTCTAGGCTCCGCGAAGGTGCAGATGAGAATCGTAATCGTCGAATCGATGACGGCAGGGCTGATTTGGGGGTTTTGGGGCTTGGGGGGTTGAGCTTATCCTAACGTGTTTTAGCAACATGCCATGCCATCTCGAAGTCCGGCGACCCAAGACCAAAGACTGCAAGCAGGACCGGAGGTACGTTCGGCTGTCCACTACCTTACCTCAACTCAACTAACGATGGTGAAGCCAAAAGCATTCCAAGATGATATGCCTTTTCTCTTTTGCTCACCTACTCATTACTCGTGAGTTTACGGTAACTTTCACACTTCTCACTTTCTCAGCAGAAGTATTAAACACCCCTCCCTTGTTTGGAGTATCCACCAACACGGCAAAAAGTCTTCTAGAAGACACTTCTAATCTCGGTTGCTGAACAGTACCCCGTAGCTACAGTATACGGGGTAACAAAATGGCACCATTCTGCGTGCGGCTCGGTTCTGGTTCGGGGTTCTAACGAGGTCAGGTCAGGTCAGCGGGCAGTCAGCTGTTAGAGGCGAAAACCTGGAAAAAGAAAGAGCAAGCCAGCGGCACAGGGAGCGGCTGGCTTTACTAGAACCTGGGTCGAACTTCGACGCCTCAACGGTTGGAAACCATGATTTGTGAACATACGGAATATGAAACGTTGGTTGATTAGGTAGCTGTGATTTCTCTGGTCTTGTCTAGGAGGTAGTCTACCTAAGCTTAGTACCTAGACCCGTCAAAGGATCTCTGCATCCGCAAGGAGCTGGATAGATGGATGAGCAGCAAAACAAGCAAGCAACCCTCCACGGTCATGGTCACGGTTTCATGTCAGCTTCGTTTCGTTTCGTTTCGCCTGTCGCGTATGTCCGTCTGGTCTGCTCGTCTCGGTTTTGCCCAAGATCTCCTTTCCCTTGCCAACCTCGTGCCATATGCGACAACGAGGAGAAGCTTACCTCCAATGTTCATCAACCTCGGACCAGCATGCCTCCCTCGCATGCACGCGCCATGTGGAGAGCTGACCGGCATTCATCAATCTTGATCGAATCGTCTTTTGCCGTTCTCGGGACCGAAGTAAGACAACGCTCGCTGCGCTGAGATACATGGCCCCCAGCCAGGCTCGAGCCAGGCCTATCTATGGAGTTCGAGACGGACTCCAACCATTGCCGTGGCCTCATTTTCCAAGTGTAGTGAACAGCACCTCTCGTTACGCAGTAGTGCAGTATAGTTTAGTGTGGAGGTATTTTATTACACCTCCTCCCCCTTCCCTTCCCCCATGACCCCATCCATATCAATGCACTATAGTAGTGTCTTGGTGGCAGGCAGAAGAAGGGGAATGGAGTTGCTCGGTTGTTTTAACCTATCACTTTCCCAGATTAGCCATGTAAGCCCAGCGTGCCAGCGTTGCTGACCACTCACGTTCGGCGTAGGGCCGATGGAGGGAGCTCCGGATGTCGTGATCGAGAATCTTTGTTCCATGTATCCCCTTGTCAACTTTTGTGGCTCTCGTGGCTTCCTTGTAAACGACCTGGAACATGGGGATTTCAGTTCAGCCGCAAGAACGCCTACTGCTGGCCTGTTGTGGGAAAATGTCTTGACCATCTCGGTTGTTGGATCAGAGGAATGGGTCACAAGCAACAATAAGGATAATACATGCTCGAGAATTCCCCGAGAAACAGATGATCGTCAACAGGATAACAGTGTGACCACTGGAAAGATATGTGGGCTTACAGTTGGAGGGCGCGTCATACATCCACTGTAATTTTTGTTCCATTCGGCACTCACTAGCCTGGCGGATATGTTCCGATCTCCAGTAGAATTCGCCAAAAGCTGACATCTGTTCTTCTGCGCGTGAGAGGTAACAGACAGCATGACATTGAATTTCTTATTCAGTTTCGTTGAGTCGGAGAACTAATCGCGTCTTATAGGGACGCAGCTGTAATATATGTCGTTCTGTTGCCATTTTCTGTCAAAACGTTGCTTCTGGCGATCCTGTGATCTCACAGAACTGGAGAAGAGCTGTTCCTCAAACCAGCAAGCAACTCGGATGGCGCGCGACGCTGCTTAATACGCACGAAACACAGTCGATCTGTAGTACTAGGCTGTGTGCTGTCTAATGTACAGTGCACCAGGTACGTATTTTATCCGGAGGGAGGCCATAATCACTGGAAAGGCGGTGCTATTCATATCGGGGTTATGCATGTCAGCGTGTACTGTGCTTGTTGAGCCAGGGCTAGTACGTAGCTGGGCCAAGTAAATCGCTCCCCCCATAATAGAGAAAAGCAACGCGGATGCCCAACTCGAACCATTTAGCGTCCTATTGTGGCGGCTCCATGATCCCAGAGATGTCTTTTGTGTTTTTTGCCCAGCCAGTTCTGTATCGCAGTTGCTCCAAAGCCTCCATGCTTGTCAAGATCATAGCAGAGGCGTGGTGGTTGCTTTCGAACACGCATCCTCGCCGAGGTCGCCTAGTGTAATAACCTTCATTCCGATGATCAGCATTATGCGGGGACCTCGTCTGGAGATGGCAGGGTCTGAGAACGTGTTCTCGAGTTGGTTCGGGGACAGAAGCGAGCACCACGACCACATGGTACAATGGCGCCGACGACCTCTCGCAAGTAGGTAGCGCATTTGGAAAGACGGTCCTCGTACTTGCGCATCTCAGCGTTGTTGTTGGTGATGTTGGCCAGGGCCTGTCTGCCTGCATCGTTCGTTGGATACGAGTGTAAGCAACCACGTTATAGCAAGGCTTTTATAGACAGGGGCCGGCTATTGATAAGCGCAAACGTTGATGCAACCTCGCTCGTCAAGTTATTGTCCAGAGGTGAGAAATGCAGCAACGTCGTGTGTGACAAAGTCCAAAGTCCGAGTCTGACACCACATTGTTGCCAGGCTGGCGCTGAGGCTCGTGGGATGGGTATACCGAGGAACATTTTGTTTCAGGTGCCAGGGATGGCCGGATCATGTTTCGGCTGCTGTAACATCGTCGTCACGTCGGATTTTCCTTTTCTTCTTCCGCCGCCTTTTTTCCGGAGTCGCTCCTTGGTCACCATCTGCAACCGGTTGTTGATCGACCACAGCACGGGTGTCGAGAGCCCGTTCATCAGCATGTGGCAGCTGAGAATCCGTGAGCGGTTCAGTCAGAACCAAGTCCCCTCTCTTCCCCATGGCCTCGCGACTTGCTTCTTCAAGGAGGATTCCAAAAGCAAGTAGAGCGGTTTCATCCATGCTCCTCTCGTCAATGGTTCGGGAGCCAATAACACAGCGCGGGCCGAGGCGAAGAGCTATTGCATCGTAGAAGTTGCTGGTGTACCCATGGATAGACTTTAAGAGGCCGCTGTCAGGGAGGAGATGACGTCCGCCGTCGGGCAGATGCTCGCTGGCCCAGTAGATGTCATTTTCTTCATAGCGAACAGGCGCGCCTTTGCGGCGGAAGAGAACTTCCTCGGGAGCGTACCTGGGGTCGCGGGAAGAGTGTAGTCCGGAGGCCCGATTTTGTCGCTTACTTGAAGAGTCGCTTCGGCGTGAAGCACCTGATTGAGATCGGTCGTTCAAGGTAACATTACCTGGAAGGAAGTTAGATGACAAAGTTCACACAGGTTTCGGGCAAAGGGGGCATCAAGGAGACGGGGCGGGGAACATACCGGCAACGGCATCGTAGACGTTCAGTTCACGTCCTCTACTCTCTTTTCTCGATGGGCGTAGTTCCTCGTCGGAATAGTCACTAGGAGCTGGTGACGAAGTCATGTTGGAAATGAATGACAAAGATGGGGTGAATTGATGTGATTTCCACTTGTGAGATCGACAAAATGAGAAAATTGAAGTGAGGGTGTATTTCGTAACTTTCGTTTCCTTCAGCCAGCGGGACGACAGCGCGTAACAAGAAAATTTTGTGTTCTGCCCAAAACACTGCTCCCCATTTCAAACTGAGGAAGGAGCTACACGGATTTCTTTATCAGTCCCGATCTTGTGTGAAAATAGTTTCATGACGTTAGTTGGTAAGGGAAGTAACGAAGCACCAAAACTCAACCCGTTCCTTCCTTGTGTGGCTGGAGAAAGACGGTGGTACATACAGTAGACAAAAAGATTTGTGCCCTGATGGGAGCTCAATGCCCGGCAGGCAATACTGTAGGCGTGCAGTGAACCAAACACGCCAAAGTACCCCGCGTTCAACCGCCGTGCCTGGCCCCGCTCACTCCCGTCACTGCTGGAACGATTCCTGCCTGGCTTGGGCGCCGACATGCTTTGGCAACACCTGCACGCAATCCAGCTAATGGAATAGCTGTTTACACCCTCCCTCTACCACTCGAGGTTATGATGCGACCCTGTCTGGAATGCAGCAAAACGGGTTGCAATCCGACGAAAGCCAAGGCACCCGACAGTCTGGGAACGGCCCTCCATCCGATCTAGACTGCCATTGCACGTCACGGTCTACGCGATTCAAACCCGATCCGTCCTGACACAGCGTCTCGGCTGTCACCATCAATATTGAAGGCCGACCACCAAATTACTACACTCGTTTCGCTCTGCTCCCCGGTTCCGCTTTGACGGCGGAGAGCGGACGGCAATCCCGCTTGCTGGCCGGGGTACGGGGCCGGCGGTTACGACCGGGCCCGGGCGGGTCACCATGTCGGGATCCACTCACCAACCGGCGCCCCTCTGGGCTCATCAAGCCGGACTAAGCAAGTCCTTCAGCTCTCGAACGGTTTGACGGAAGAATTAGGTACTGCTTGGGCATTTCTTTGTCTATTCCTGGCTCCTTGCTAATCACCACTGAGCAGACGGGTCTCCGGGGGCTCCGATGCTACCATTCAGCTCTAGGACCTGGAGCAATGTGGAAACCCAAGCTCCGTGTACATGCCTGGTGGCTTCAATACCGCGTGTCGCCAATCAGGCTTATACTACGGCCGGACATCGATTTGGGATTACACACCTGTCTTTCTATCCCTTCGACAGTGCCGCCTTCTTGTCCCGCTCGTATAACCAGACTTGAAACTGTGGGCTACAGATACGGCACGCTTGGTAGGCACATTCGAGCAGGGTGCAAAGGTTTCTTCACACGCCACCTCACCCATCGCCTCTCATCTGCTTGTTGCTTGCGGAACACAGCATCTGGCCGTCCGGCTCGTCGACCTGCGTTCTTCGGCTGCCGTCCAGTCTCTTGTCTCTCCGGCCAGATAGGTGGCTCTGCTGGTGCCAACCTGGCTGTGGCCTGGTCACCTGTTCATGACACAAATTTTGGCCAGCGGATCAGCCGATGGTGTTGTGTCTCTGGGATGTCAGACGGTCCAGTGCGCTCATTGGCCTTATGGACCAGGAGGACCGCCTAGGAGTTATATACCCTAGTAGAATGGCCGGTTCAGGCCATGTTGAGCGTGCCTCATTCCAGGATTCTCGAGATCTGGGCATCCGTGCCTCAGCAAAGGCGCACAACGGGCCAGTAAACGGTTTGACCTGGACAGATGACGGTGCGTACATTGTGTCTGCAGGTCACGACCGCCAGATTCGTGTTTGGGATGCCGCTACAGGGGCGAACACTTTGGCGAGCTTTGGCCCAACCATCCGAAATGATTACAATGGACGTTTGACAATGTTTGTCTCGCCTATAGGCCTTACTCCACAAAAGAAGGAGTTATTGTTCTATCCGAATGAGAACGAGATCCTGGTTATGGACCTACATGAGGGCACCATTATCATCAGGCTACGCGGCATGGGTCCTGCTGTGGCAGCTATCCGTGCACAGAGGGGAGAATGAACGATCAGAAATTTTCTCTCCAGCAGTACGTACCAAATAATCAGTCCCCCTTTCGCCTCGCATGTGCTAATGTTGGAAATAGTCGTCTGGAGAGGAGCTGGTGGCGGTGGCAGTTCCAGCGGCGTCATCTACAGCGTACATCTCGACGGGTATATCCGTGCCTGGACACCCCAGCTAGAGGCCTTTGACAAGGAAGATGAAAGCACCAGCATCTAAGAGACCAACCGAGCTCGAGCGAAGAAGCGCAAAGTGCTGGATGACGCCTTCCGAAGCTTGATGGGTAGGCAGATCACGTTGTCCTGAAGCGTTGTCTAGCCTCTTCCGGGGACACAACTCTCTGCACATGTCCTCGCGCGCCGCATGATCGGGGATCAAGTTACTTGGCGCTCTCATTTTCACAAACATGAGCCTAGCGAAGATGAAATCGGCGATGACAGGCAGTTATGGTCCCCGACTTCCTCGCCTCGGGAAGTACAGAATGGGATTCGTGATCAAGCATTATCAAATTTCCGTCATGGCTTTTCAAGTCACTGTTGGTTTTGTTGCCAACAGCATTGCTCTTGACAGACACACCTTCCTAAAGCGAGTCCTGGTATATGAGTGGAACGGCCATCCTACAAGAGATACCGTTGAGCGGAAACACGACATTACACCCCAGTCATGGTGGAGCGGCCCGTTGTCGTTGTCTTTCCGTGGGAAAGTGAGACATGTCTCGGAGTTTCTCAGTCTTGTTGGCTTCTTTGTCGCCATTCCGTGC
This sequence comes from Neurospora sp. LNF1-1, assembly GCA_009805225.1. Lineage (NCBI taxonomy): Eukaryota > Fungi > Ascomycota > Sordariomycetes > Sordariales > Sordariaceae > Neurospora > Neurospora sp. LNF1-1. The sequence goes on from RAOM01000080.1 coordinate 75,487, forward strand.
ATTGGCAACAACGCTTCGCGGCCAGGCGAAGCACATCAACGCGCTGGTCAATGTTGAGCCTCATTCGCCTTACTCGATTGGAAAAAAACATATGCGTATATCCCGGTAAACTAGGCATAAAGAATACGAGGAAGGCGATGTCGGATTGACTTTGGCTACTCGATCATGCCGAGCATTTCCCCCCTGACTTGGCCGACCCCCGGGGACCCGGCATCTTCGGTGGTTCGGACAGCGGAGCAGATCCGGGTGTTGCGGTGTGGGGTTTTGGCTCCAGACGGGCCGCATTGCCCACAAAATTTATTGTGCCTCCACACCAAGACCAAGGATATCCCACAGCATTGAAAAGAACTTCATACAAGCCCGTTTCCAACAACACAAGGTCCGCTGGCTCAATGGCAGAGCGTCTGACTACGAATCAGGAGGTTCCAGGTTCGACCCCTGGGTGGATCGACTCGTCTTTTTCTTTTGCCTCTCCTGCCATTTGTTGCGCGCATGCGGATGGATGTCTTTATTCTGACTTCTCGCGGTCAACTTTTTGTCTTCGAAATCCACAGTCCTCCTTTCCCGCCCTTTGCCTGTCCGGCCTTTCCACAGTTTCACTAGACTTAGTTCCTCTTTAGTGAGATGTGAGAAACTAGGTCCGGCAGATGGTTTACCTGGGCACCATGATGGACATGGCTCTATACAATGTCCGCTTCTGTTATTTTGCCCTCTTCGCTTGACCAAGCGTATAGGAACCGGTCAAAAGCAGGGATCGGGGAGCGTACCCCCCCCCCCCCTTTTTCCTTTTCTCAGATCCCAAATCTCACTTCGAAATCTCCAGAGATCTTCTAGCGTAGCGTGCTCTCCACACCGCACCTCGCCGAAGTGCATAGCTTGGTCTAGCGGTTGGCTATCATTTCCTTTCGTTTACAAGATTTCACCCGGCCCCTCTCACTATGCGTTCCCCAATCAGTCTTCTGCTCATGCATCCGACTACTGTTTACTGATACGGTCGGTGGCCGGAGGACTTTGGAACGAGTATGGCCGGTACCGACAGTCTGGTTCGGAGGAGCCGCTGATGCATAGGCCTGTCATCCGGGTGCGCCGTCAGACGCAGGCTCAACGGCAGAAGAGCGTGCAATGAAGTTAATGAACAGCACTTGGTCCCCACAGCCGTACCGTACCTTTTTTCATCACACCGTCGCTCATTTATCTGCGGAAGCGCCGAATCCGTCAGCGGTTCCTCGTAAACACCGCCTAGTCTCAACTCTTAATTGTCAATCTCACGGGTCACCGTCTCATCTCACAAGGGCGCGACAGTACGCTACTCCGTATACTAGCCATGGGTGGATAGCGGGAAACGGGGGTAGGGAACGAAAGACTGACAAGTTTCAATCTTGAGCCCAACTGAGGTCAAAGAGCACAGCAAAGTCGTTGGTTCCCGCACTCTCAACCCCGCTTTTCGGTTACGGGGTAAAGATCTGCTCTTCTGTACCTTTTCCCTCTCTTTTCTTTTTCAGCCCCGTAAGGATAAAGCAAGTACATCAATCAAAACAGGGGGGCAAGGAACATTCTCAGCTCTCAGCGACTTGCTCATCTTGATCTCGCGAACTTGATCCCTGTCGGGTAATGGCTTCGCGCGCCTCACTTTCTTTGATTTACTCTGCTTATTCCAAATTGGACAGTCATGTCCGTCATTCTTGCGATTACGTCTCCATCATTGAGCGACAGTGATAGGGTGGGTAAGGGCCGCTAGCTGGCGGCTACCTCTCGATTACCACTGGGGAGATGGGTGAGATGGAGACAGATCTGGGATGACATTTGTTAGCGATGTCTACGGAGTCGATGATGCCTTCTACGAATACGTTGTACAAGGGTCTATCTACCTCGCTCCCCGTTAACGCTCAGAGGTCCTCCACACTTACGATATTGGATTACAGGAGAAATTGCGAATCCCGTTGTGTTCCTATTGGTTTCCTCGCATATTTTCCACTCATTTTATAGACGATGAGCTCTGACATGCAATGGCCTGCGCGTCCGCGACAAGATTTCCAGTACCATACCAGCTCATTGCAGGAATTAGAAGTGTGTCATTGCGCCAACCACTTCATTGTTTTGTCCCAGCTTGAATCGTACATGGCCGTTGGGTGATGTTCATGTGATGAGGCATCGGATGGACACGCGATAGCCAGCTGCAACTTTTTGTCGACGATGAATAGCAAGGCCCAGCCAGAGGCAGCGTCCAGAAGAGTTTCTCATTTTGCGGAGTTCATTCCGTGGGCAGGAACCTACCTACCACTTACACCGTTGTCGCAGGACGCTCCATTGCCAGTTCCATAATGATGTAAACTGCCAAAGTTGGTTAAACAAGCATACACCACCATGGATGGTAGGAAGCCCTCATCCCATACGCTTCAAGTAGTGGTGGACGTAGAAACACAATCCGATACCGTCGTCGTTATTTCTAGTGGTTGTGTTGGCGATATGCATTACCGCGTTGCCTGTTTTCCATTCTACAACCGCCAGCGTTGACATCCACTCGTAAAGGTGGCGAAGCTTAGAGCGCAGTCGCTCGGATGCCGACAAGTGTATCGAGCTCATAAAAAGCGTCCTCTATGAAGCCTGCGAAAGCTTGGACTAGGACCCAGAGCTTTTGTTGTCCAGTTTCCCCGGTGAATTGCCTGACTAAGCACAGCCATAGCCTCGCAGGATATGTATCCGAACATTGGGATGCCTCGGCTGGAAATCTAGACCTCGGTGTATGTGGCTGGAGCTGTCCTGATTCGACGTTTGATCCAAGATTGAGGCAGTAGTGCCCAAGCCTCGCGACGTTGTGCAACCGTCCGATACTGCATAGCTCCTCCACATTTCTTCTGGTTCCTGTTGGGGACAACATAATAAGGCTCCCACTTTCATTCTCGTTGGGAGTCACCAAGAGATAGTCCTGGCTGCCGTGGTTTTTCAAGCTCTAGGTGGAAACTTACAATCAAAACCGCCAACTACCCTTCACAAGCTCGCTCTCAGCCTTTACGCGACTCACTTGCAAGCGCCCCTTGACATTCAGCATTTTACTGGCCTCGTACAGACAGATCCAGGTACCGTATTTGACATTGAGGAGCACTTGAGGTTATCCGACCCAGTGAATTAGATGACGGCCTGTAACCACTCAAGTACATCTGGGGATGAGCGATGGGACACTTTAAGTCAGTTGCCACAACATGACACGGTTGCCGTGTACGATGCATACAAATCCCATCAACAACAGACGGACACATCACCACTCAAGATACGCACGCAACAATCAAGGTGTCTGAAGTTTTTGTTCACACCTCACATAGTTATATATACACAATCACAACCCTCGAAAGTCTGTAGCAGGCGGATTTTACTCCATAAATGAGACTCAAATTTCACCTCTGCTCGCGGCCTGTCTCATACGAAACCTCGAAATCCTCAACATGACCACCACCACCATCATCATATCTCTCATAATGCATGCAACCATATAACTAAATGAACTAACCACCTCCATCACATACGACCATAGATGGTAGAAAACTCGGGATCCCGTCCGCTCTCCTATAGATAAGCTAGCAATCGGAAGATTATCTATGGGAGTAGTTATATGATATATAAAAATGGAGAGGAGATTAGAGAACAAGTCTAGCCAAATATTCAAAGATGAGCGATCCGAGCACAGTCTTTTCTTCAGGCCTGATCCAAGCCGTACTTAAGTCCCGCGACGCCCGATAGTCCTCGCTTCTTCCCGCCCTTGTCGTTTTCGAGCGGCGTGTTCAACCCCAAGCGCTCCCGCGTCGAGTATTCCGCAATGCCTCCATTGGAGTCTGCCTCGGTGACAAGCTCCTTACGGCGGGTGTCAACTAGAAGACGAATCAGATCCGGCCGCATATAGTGTCCAGCAAAGTCGGCCAGCACTTTCGTCAAGTGGCATTCGTTGAGGTCAATCTGTAGTGAATCTCTTGTTAGTATTTCTTTGCTCCAGATAGGCAAACATCCCAATAGAATAAAGTGTGCCACAAACGTACATCGACAAACAACAATCCGTCAAAGTCCTTGTCCGGCTTGACGACAAGAGTCCCGTCCGGCTTGTAGATGCGCGCATGGCCGTTATACGTCGACGGGTCCGTCTCGGGCTCGACACCCTCGGGCGTGTTTTTCTTCAGGCCCTCTTCGCTCAGCCGCTGGAAGGGTGCCAGCGTCCACGTCCCCGTCTCGATCGCATAGGCAGGCGTCACGAGATCGGATGCCGGGTCGGCCACGTTGGTCGCCGGGTCGGGGTACTGTAGCGTTTCCTTGCCGGGATAGACAGGCCACGCGGCGATGTGGATCTGCTCGCCCATCGAGACGTTGAGCGCCTTGAGGAACGGGTTCATGTTCTCCCAGCAGTTGAGCTGACCGAGCCGGCCCAGCTCGGTCGGCGTGACCGAGAGGAACGTGTCACCCGCGCCGTCTCCGTAGACGAGCTTCTCGACATGGGTGGGCTTGATCTTGCGACGGAGGTTGATGACCTCGCCAGTGGGATCGATGAGAGCTTGCGCCAGGTAAAGTGTGGCGTGGTCGATTTCCGAGAAGCCGAGCGACACATAACTGCCCAGGTGAAAGTGTTGTGTGAGCTTCATAACGGATCATCATCGAGGTTGGGGCCGGTGACCGGATACATACATTTGGTTGTCCCTAGCAGCCCTTCTAATRCGCCGAAACTCSTCCGAGTCGACGGCCATCGAATTCTCGCGGTATTTCTTCAGCATAGGCAACGACTGCTGGTAGTTGACCTTCCACATCCAGTATGGATAGCCCGGGATCCATACTTCGGGAAAGGCAACGAGCTTACAGCCGGCCTGACCCGCTTCGTTGATGAAGTCGATCGTCTTTCGAACGCCTCCCTCGAGATCGAACCAGCACGGCTCAGAAGTGACCTATTTTGGCGTCAGATAGGTAGTCGGCTGAGGCATTCTTTCTCTGACATACCGCTGCGGCCTTGTACTTGGTAAGGACCATGTTGGAGGATTGACGGAGGAGTTGTATTGGCGAGATGGATGTTAGTGAGTGAGGACCTGAGGATGTGTGACCGATGATGATCGAACCTCTTGCGGAAATGCGCCGCCTTATATACCTGGTGCTGCCCTCATTCGATACACGGCTGCCATCCATCGGCTCTACCGGTAGATGACGCCGTGGTGGTCTGATACCTCGCGCAATTCTATCGCTCGCTTAGGGAAGTATACCTGTGTTACCACGCTCAACAATCATGACACATACTCGGTGGGTCGTGGCCATAGAGTGAATACCTATCGCACACCGAGGGGCCGGGAGCTGCTTCAGAATGTTCAGAGCCTGTTTCACGTTTCCTTCGCTGGTACAGGCCCGTCTAGATATAATCCCAGTGCTTCGGAAGTACCCGAGCTGTGGATGAGGCCCAAAAACGCTGAGAGCTGGGAGCTACGGCCTGGCATGGCGAGTCAGCAATAATATAGTATTCCCGACTTCGACCGACCGCTCGGATTCTCAGCTTCATCTTGTTGCTTGTAGGTGGCGATTGTCCGACTACGGCTACCGGTTCTACCCGGCATTTGAAATGCTCCCGGGCCTTCCCCCCGGCCCCGCACCGGCCCCACACCGGCAGGCTCCGAGCGCCCAACCTGTACAATCTTGCCTTTTACGAGCCCTGCAACCCCGCCTTTTAGTATCACCGTTGCATTAACCCGATGGTATTGACGGTTGCTGCCCGTTGGACACAGCAGGAAGGTCATGTCGGTGCAGATCCGGGGTGTAGTGAAAGAATACATTTGGATACGTACTAAATCCAAACAGCATGGTAGTAGAGCGGGATTAACCGGAAGCCTAATTTGGAAATATTCAGTAAAACATATAGGCTCTAGGGACAGCCATGTTCCGCTCCCTAGAACTCCCGAATGTAAGGGTGCAGCAGAACGGAATGCAGGTGCTGGTCCAAGAGAGTAAATTAAGGTTATACGAGGAGAAAAAGAGAGAAAGGTAGCACGCGGAGCGTGTCACGGTACAGGGCGTCCTTAGGTATAGTGTATGACATCCGTTGTTGCGGGGCAGGAATAAGTAGGGTCGTAGAGAGCGTAACTTGCTGCTGGCCGGCACGAGCTGTCTGTCGCTGTTTGGGCAATCCCGTGACACATTGTCACGATACCGACCTAGCAGAGGCTTTGAGAAGACGTATTATTGCACGAAGAGAAGAAGATTAGAAGAGAGTAGAGAAAATTCTGCTCCCCAGCTCTGTACATGAACCAGGTGGTGCCATGAGTCGAGATGAGACATGCTATGAGTCGAGACGAGACACGACTGGAGAACTGTGGCGTTGCGGTGCCGGAACGCCGAGGGTTCGGCAGCATGACATCTGGTGCCGTGACACACATTCTCACCTTTTCAGATCCGTACGGCCATTCGCGCTTCAACCGCTGAAATAACGCATCGATCTGCCCGTCTAGAAGCCTAACGATGTATAAAAGAAGATTTCGTCGAATTTGTCACTGCCTCTAAAGAGAACCGCCGATTGAGCTTCCTCCAATTCTCTCTGTGGTTCGGAATACATTCACACTGAAATATATAGAACTGTAAGTCATCGTCGTATCTCGGTCACGTAGGGTTTAGGTTTCCATGTAAATGTTTGCGCATGTATCTTATACCCAGAAGTTGCATGCAGTACGGAAGCAGGTCGGTTTTGACAGCAGGTTTTCCCTACACACAGAGAACACACTGCAAACGCATGGAAGTTCTCCTTATAGAAGAGATGTGGAATGCACATAGTCATATACAGACATCATCCTACATCTGGCTGAGCAACGTCTGGTGACCATGGGCGCATGTACTGTGATTAGGATGGCACCATGTGGAAGGTTAGACGAAATCGGGCGATCCTCCCGTGTGCCAGAGACATTTGTTCGTATGATTTACACAGAGGCCAATTCGAATTCGGTGGTTTTGTGGATTGCCTACCTGGCGAATCAGGGATGGAAATTTCCTGTTGAACGGTCGAGAGCCTGCTGTTAATGTGGACATAATATCACTTACACCAGGGCATGCATAGTGATAAACCACTCAAGCATTGCAACAGAACTTTCCAAGGTACCAGAAAGAATTCAAATGTCACATTGGGAAACATGGGCGCAAAAGATATACAAGGCAACAACTTCTCATTTAGAGGGTAATTGACCTATGTCAAAAGCTCGTAGTCGTAATCGACATTATTTTCCTCATCCTCCCACTACCACGATGGGGTATCATGTCGTTACCGCTCATCTTACTGACTGAACTTTCGTTCGTAACGAAAAGGGAACGTGGTATAGGTGGTACATGCTATGATAGTACACAAGAGAGAAAGAGGTATCCTCGAATCACTAAAAAAAGGAAAGTAACAAGAGTCATAAAAGTCGTGAAAGCCATCAAGCCATAAACGCCACCGGAGTTTAACTTTTTAGCCAGGCACCGACAGATTAGATGCCGCTATAAGTCTCCTGGTGGGTCTTGATGCTGTTCCTCCTCTCACGGTGGTGTCCGTGGTCATCGTGCTCGATGATGGGCTCGCCAACGTTCTTGCGGAGAACAGAGGGAGGGACCTGAGCTGCGTCTGTGGGATCCTTGTGGGCGAGGTTGGAAGTGTGAGGTTGTCTTGAGAGAAGTTGTTAGCTTTCGTGTTACAAGGACGCCACAGGCCGACCTCAAAGAGAATGTTCAGCCACGGGCAAGGTAATTCACGATTACTTACTTACTGTTGGTAGGTTTTGTTACCGCCGACGGTCTTGCTTCCATCGAGGTCAGAGTCGACGCGGGGGTCGAGCTTGTTGGCCATGTCGGAGCTGTGAGGGCCAGCAGTATTGGGGGCGGGACCAGGGCCGGAGTGGTGGCCGAGGTTGGCACGGCCATCACGGTCGGAGTCGACACGGGGGTCAACAGCGTTGGCAGCGCGGCTATCATGGGGACCGTGGGTACCAGTGGGAGCACCGTGGGTGCCGGTCACACCGGTGTGGCCGGAGCCAGCAGCGGTAGAGTGTGTGTTAGAGCTGAAGGGATGGTTCTGGCGGTCGTGGGTGCCAATGGTGCCAAAGGTACCGGTGTTGTGAGTGCCAGTGGTGTTGCCAGCGGTCCTGGAGCCGTCACGGTCAGAGTCGACGCGGGGGTCGAGAGCGTTGCCGGCACGGGAGCCGTGAGGACCGTAGGCACCCTCGGAGGTACTGTGAGTGTTGGAGGAGCCGAAGGTGTTACCAGTGGTGTGGGTACCGTGGGTACCGGTAGAGCCAAAGGTGTTGCCGGTGCTATGAGTGTTGTAGCCGGTGTTGTGGGAACCGTCACGGTCGGAGTCGACACGAGGGTCTAGGGCGTTGGCGGCACGAGAGCCGTGGGGGCCATAGGCGCCCTCGGAAGTGCCGTGTGTGTTGTAACCGGCGCCAGTGCCGGCGGTGCGGGAAGCATCACGATCGGAGTCAACACGGGGGTCGAGAGCGTTGGCAGCACGAGAGCCGTGGGGGCCATAGGCGCCCTCGGAAGTGCCATGTGTGTTGCTGGTGTGAGTGCCAGTGTGAGTGCCGGCGTGGGTACCGGTGGTGTTGGAGCCAGAATAGGTAGGGTTACCGCCGAGAGTGTAGGCCTCGGGGTGGCCACCGCCGTAAGCGGCGTGACCACTGCCGTGCTCGCCGTGGCCGGCAACCTTACGGTGGGAGCCGTCCATGTCGGAGTCTACACGAGGGTCGGCAGCGTTGGCAGCGCGGGAGTTGTGGGGGCCGGTAGTGCCTTCAGGAGCGCCGTGGTGAGCAGAGTTGTCGCTGTGGACAGCCTCCTTGATCTTGTTGATGATGCCGGACATATTGGATGATGTTCTTATGTGCTATGTGTGTGTTGGGGGTATAATGTAAAGGCAATTGGGGTGTCAAAGTGTTTGTTTGTTGTTGTGATTGTTGGTCAGGTTGATTTGAGTCTGTAATGATGAATCGGAAGTGTAATTTGAGATTGGGAGAGGAAGATGTTCTTTATATACCAAACTCGACTTCACTTTTCGACTGAGGAAGGCGTATGGGAAAGGGGACTATGGCGTAAGGACGGAGGGAGCCATGGCATCATCTCGATCCAGTTCTTGGACGGCAGCCAAGGCTACCAGGTACCGTAGGCAATGGAAGGTGAGGCCGGCAGGGAACGATGCATCTGATACCGGTACATGCTGTTCCTGCTTGGCTATGCCTGTTGGCCGTGTACCTATGCAGGACAACAAGGCAGGTAACAGGACGTGTAAGTGGTAGGTACTCAGGCCCATTCACGGTCGTCTTGTCCGGTGTCGTCATCGGGGCGTGGGTGCAGACCAGACGAACAAGGGCTGCGGCAATAACGCCATATGGGGCAAACCAGCAGCTGTTGGTGTTAGCCAATGCTCTCCCGTCAGGAGTCAAACATGGAAGCAGATTTTGACAGATGTGAAAGAAAAGATGGAGGCAAAGACGTCATGCAAAGAGGGTCCCGTAACTGATCACAGCCATGATTGACCATGCTTTGTGGCTGTGACGTGGAGTTTTTACACATTTTGTGCAAGTCAAGCCTCATCTGGATCGGGATAATGGGAAGTGACAATCAGGGCCCGGATCATCTGGATGGAGCTTCACAAGGGAGCTTCAAGGAACTGAAACAAGCAGGTCCTTACATGTCATTGGTTAGAGAATATGTATTGTGTCCACCGACGACCAGACCGGCAACGGGCATCTCAAAAGGACCATCCGTCAGCTCCTACCAACTTTCCATGTTCCGTTGCCAAGAAGTGTGTCGTCTTCTGTTCAGCTTCTATAACAGTCAAGATCTTCAGAGTCACCAGGGCAGATGAAGCAACAAAAAGCCGGCCTGAAAAAGGCAATTTTGATATTGCCATTCGGGAAAATCCAGGTGATTGCTGCCTTCTGTACCACCGATCTGCCGTCACACATGCCGTTCCCATGGATAATACGAACTGTTGTTTTTGACGGGATTGCGACCGTGTTCCTGTTGTAGCTCTAACCGACAGGAGCTCCTTTGTTGGAAGTCAAACGGAAGTCAATGCCCCACTAGCACTACGTCATAGTGCCCCACTTCAGCCCTACACCAATGACGCAGCTTCACTAACAAATTCCAGACGTTGGCTCAGGCTGGAGACAGATTCAGTCTCATACGATCTAGACCAAGAAAACATCACGATCAACAGGATATCTACGCAAAGCGGTATAGTTGATTGGATTCTGGAAGAGTTTCAGGTACCACACGAGGCCAACAAACAAGCAACATGGCGGCTAATTATAACTTTCCGGCCCGTTTTCCGTCATTATCATCCCATGGTAGGAATGGGTCTCCATACTGTGGTTTGGAGCGAAAGTAAAAACCCCCCTGTCAGGTACTTTTCTGCACGGACAATGTGCGTTTTGGACTTACCCCACCTAATTAAACTTACTCATCATACCAAGTAAACGTCCGTCATCCCATCTGTTATTCAGGGGTAATCCAGATCCATTCATTCTCGTGGTATTGGGTATCACTTCCGTCCATCAGTATGCCACAAAAACTACAACTGTTGTAGTAGAACGAAAAGAAAGCAGGCTGAGAATTTTGCCTCAGAAGTCATCATGTCATCCGTCATATCTTGTCATAGGCGAATTGAACCTTAGACGCGAGAACGGTACCAGCGGCGACGACGGTACCCCGCATCAACGGGAGCGCGGGTATGGCGACGGACCCAGTAGAGACTATCCCACATGTTAGCTTCTGGAGAGATATCAAGTCCCCAAGGAAACAAACTTACCCAACCAGAGCACTAACAAGCCAGCAAATGGCGCTGAGGAAGGCAAAAGCAACCGTAGCCTTCCACTCACCACAGCCCACACCATCAAACGCAACATTGTCCCAATCAAAGACATACCTGCCCACTAGTTAGCTCCCTCCCCTTCCTACTGGCGAGAACCGGGAACACTTACCCACAAGCCCCATTCAACCAATTAACCAACAACCCAAAGCTCACAAACCACATAATGGAAATGACCAAATCCATAGGCCAATGGATGAACGAGCTCGAGAATGGGAACAGCCAGATGATGGCGAAGAGAATGGACAGGCCCGTCACCACTTCGGTGTAAATGTGTCGACCGAGATCCCATGATGAGGTGCCGCGCACGGCGTGCAGGAAGCGTCCGTTGAGGGCGGCTACGATGGTTGCGAAGGCGAGCTCCGCGAGGCGGAGGATGATGGAAATGATGTCTACCAGGATCATCTTGGGCGGGTTTTAGTCTGACCTGATCGTTGATGGTGGTGTTGGTCAAAAGTGGATTTGTGAAGATAAACGCCGGGTTATCTTCCACTTTCTAGGTGGTGTCGACTTGTTGACAATGATGTTGAAAGAAATGTCAAAAAAGAAAGTCAGACTGAATCACGGACGGCTGTGGGAGGTAACGACAAAGATATATCACCATCAACACAGCCTCTAAACCACACCACACCACACCGCACACCACGGCATACTAACATCAGCCATCCTTTCCGATATCATGCTTCATCCAAGCTCAATCAAAGTTGCCAGTCCTCAGGTCTCAGGGTCCAGTAAAGGAGGGAAGAATATCGTCATGGCCAAGGTACCCTTTTCTTGGCACTGACTATTCTCATGTCAACACTTCCTTGGCTCACGTTTCTTTTCCGTGATTTTCACGTTCCACGTTTCAGGTCCATGCTCCATTCTTGCACGTGGTTGTGTCCATGTACGCATTGGCCTGTAAACAACTTGTGGTTGGTCACCGGTACTTTTGACCCTCCTCCTTCCATGTTCTCTGCCTTGTTCCTCCTCCTCTCGGCACTCGTCTCAGACCTCCGGAGCCAGTAACGGGAGGCCTCATCACTTTTCTACGTGTGACAAAAAACAATGCCGGAACGAATTATCCAATCGTATCACGATCACAAGAACAGGGCAAGCTTGACTCGCTTCCAACAAAGTCCAACAAGCATTCACCTTGGAAATTTTTGGGAAACTTGATACCCGCCCGCTTTGGATGAGGCCGACAAGAACCAATAATTCTTGACATCAAGTTCGGAAGTTGAAAGGACGGTGGCCTATGGTCGGCATAGGAACGGCTGGGACGGCTGGGAAATGGGCTGGCAGATGCCGGGTGGTAGTTTAAAATGGGTTTGGGATGAAGTCATAGCATGGAATTCGTGGATTACCATTGGCCTGATCTTTGTATGCCCATCTTCCAAGGCTGAAACGGACTACGGTACACACTTGCTTTTGATCCCAATGGCGTTTGGTGATCGATACCGTTACCTATGCTTGTGAAAATTTCCCTATTGCTCTGAAAGGAAGTCAAACATACATCTCGGAAGTTCGAGCTGGAAATCAGTAGTAGAAGTCTTCGATAGCGCTTTTGTTTCCCCCTTCGCTATAGTTACAAGTGCCTAGCCTTATAGAAGGCACCATTACACGTGAAAAGATAGGATACGTTCTCTTCTCTTCAAGTCAATCTGACAGAATTATCAATATGACTGGGAAAAGAATTGGAACATCGGGGTTTTGCATATCCGTCGTAGACCTGTCATTGCCGCCTAAAGCATATCGTTATTCCATCACAACACCAAAATGTGCCATCAAAAGAGAAACTGTCATACCTTCATACCTACCCTTCAACGACCCCAGTATTGCTTCCTTTGACCCACCCCTCAAGCCATCAAAGTAGCATGGACATCAAACACGCTATTCCTCCATCCATCCTGATCATTCTCCCGAATCCTCTGCGACGCCTGCGTAGCCTCCTCATTCCACAACTTGACAATACTTCCAGGAGCATACACCCCATCAAACACACCCCTTCCGGGATCCGTAACACCCACCCGGACACGGAGATCCGGATCATCAGGAGGCGTCAACCTCGCCAAGACAGCCTTGAAGAACGTCTTGAGATCATCCGGATTCGCAATCCGCGTGGCGCGGAGTCTCTCCCTAGCAAAGAGGATCTCGCGGTTGGCGAACCGCAAGGACTCGGCGATGGCCATAGCGACTTTCATCTCTATGGTCTTCTTGATAATGGGCTTCATGAAGGGCTTGAAGAGCCATGCAAACCAGCTGAACTTGCTCTGGCGCAAGGTAAAGTCGAGTTTGTGGATTTCGCATCGGACGCTGCGGAGGGAGATAATCTTATCCATCCTGTCACGGCCGACCTCGACGTCGATTTCGAGGTCCATGCCTCGTTCGTCCATGGCAAAGGAAGCAATTCCTTGGTCCACGTAGCGCAGTAGCCCTGTGTGAGCCTTCATCCAGAACCCAACTTCTTCGGCGCGGACCGAGAGTCCATCGAGCTTGATTCTCACTAGACTTTTCATGGCTGATGTTGTACGGAATCTGGCCTTGCGGATTTCAATGTCGTTGAGGGTCTCAATACGGAGCTTGTATGGGAAGAAAGATGTGTGGTTAATGGTCTTGCCAGGCTCAAGAATGAGGTTTTCTAGCAAGAGGTCAATTTCTGGCGTAGAGATCTCCAACCTGGGAATAGGAATGTAGTTGATTCCTTGGATGAGCAATGGAACAAAGACGTTGATGCAGTCGGTCACAAGGTCTGTGTTGGTGTAGTGGTGTTTCGGCGACAAGATCTTGGCGATGGTGGCTGACGTCTTGAGCAGGCCAGAGATATCACGATCACGCATAACAGAATGGAAGGTGGATTGCAATTGTGACAACAAGCCATCAATGTCATCACGCAGGGAAGAGCGAGAAGCGAGCTGTCGGGACTGGTCTCGGAGGTTTTGGAAACGCTCCTCGGCATGGTCGAAGAAGGATGGGTCGGTGAACATCTCTTGGGCAGCGTTGCCTAGTTCACCGATCAGCTTCTCAAATTCGGGGTCGCTATGGCCATGATCCATGACCAGCTTGAACCTCTTTTCCAGTTCCTCCCATTCTTTCTGGTCGCCAAAGGACTTGATGAAGAGCCAGAAGTTCTCCAGAGCCTTGTCCGTCTCTGGATTACGATCAATGTCTTCGTCGGCAGCCTGGAGTGTATCGCGAGCGATGCGCGAGTATACCATGGCATATCGTTTTAGGAGGAGCGAGAATGTCGATACTGAATCCGAGTAATCCCTGCGGTCTCGCAGCTTGGTGACGGCCTGCTTGAGGCGGTATAGCAGGGTATCTGTCTCGTCGCCTTGTAACTTGTTGATGATGCTACTTTCGGCTTCCTGGGCCACAGTGGCTGCAGTGTCTCCAAGCACCTGCCCCACCTCAGCAGCCTGATCCTCCAAGTCCTGCTGGACCGGTTTGTCGGCTGTCTCGTCGTTCCCTGGTTTCGCTACGGATTCTTTCTCTTCTTTGGAAGGTTCCAGGCGCTTGCCTGCCTCTTTGGATGCGGCGGAGAGGGCAAAGGCAGTGTCGCGGAAGACCTCGCGAGAAACCACACCGAGATCCGAGAGGAAGAGGCGGAAGTCGGAGTTGGTCAAGAGCAACGAGCCGACTGTCTGGATGCTCTTGTATGCTGTTTAGACATGACCATTAGTACATTGTCTCTATAGACGAAGACCAGGACAAGAACTTACCAGCAGCGGTATCAGCCTTGGCTCTAGCCTTGGTAGCACGCTCAGCAATGTGTTCCATGTCGACGGACACGCGAGCCTTGGAGAGGTACCACAGGAAGTCCTGGATCTGGTCCTTGCTGTTCTTGTGCTCCAAGAGCTGGATGAGTTGGGTAATCCATTTCTTGGAGTAAAAGACAAGTGCCCGTCCCGAGTCGCTGAGGGCGGAGTTGTCTGGATTCAGAATGTCGGAGGAGAGAAGGGTTCTCAGGTTGGTGATGGCTTGGTCGTTGGATGGCATGTACCCCTTGGAAAGGGCACGCAGCATCTGGTAGGTATGCAATTTCTGGTGCAGCTGTCTCTGCAACACGGTATCGTCGTCGTAATGAGACAACAGCGGCTCCTCCTCGTCCGGAAGCCTCACACGGCCTCCTCCAAAGCACGACGATATCAGATCCATGGCGGTGTCGATGTGGACGCTGGTGTTGACAGTGACAGTGACGGACGTTGTTGGAGGTTGTAAATCTTATCTCCCCCGGTAATCGAAGCCCAGCATCGCCAGTTGCTTGGTAGCTGGGTTATAGGCGCACATAGTTGGTGCATTGCTGTGTTGTAAGGAAGCAGCTTCGGGGCAGGTGCAGCTGCCAGTAGCACAGCAATCACGATGACGTCGTTCATCTGGGAGAGGTATAAGTGGCGCCCCGCACTCCACGCGTTTCAGCTACCTTAAGAACACCGGAAAGCGCTAGCCATTCGCGTTTGACGGAAAGCGCTGGCCATTCGTGTTTTGAGACCGCCAACCAGAAGGGAAGGAAGCGCAGAGGTTGGCTCTCCATTGGTCCAAGAGTAAACAAAGGCACTACAGAGAATCCATCCTTGATTTCTCCATTTAACCACCGTCCGTTTCTTGTCCGTTTGAGCCATCTCAATCTCCTTGACTTTCTGCAAGTGTCTTGAAAGTTCAAGTTTGATGCAGATGGTCGGCCTTGGCGGGATGGGCCGCCCGTCTTTACTTGTATCATGTCAACTTAAGTCCGTCATTGCTGGCTTGGCACGCTATCCCTGAACAGGACTAGGCTATGCTCGCACCGCCACCTCTCCACGAGTTCTCCATCGTAACTTTGTCAGTTCGCTTGGTATCGAATGACAGCCAATGAATGATTCGACGACTGTGCATAAGGTATCCTCCGCACTTCTCTCCATGGAGTAACCTCGTCGCTGATAGGGCTTCTCTTTTCTGTGGTTGTCGATGGAAACTTCGATAATCTGCCGCAAGTCTCCTGGCTCAGCCAATCAGCTCCAAGCTTCAAAGATATGCCCAGCTCTGGGGCGCCGGTCACTTCGCATCGCTTCGTGTGAAAGAAAGGTCTCCAAAAGGTCATCTGCGTGCAGACATCAGACGACAAGAACTGACGCGAGTGACTGTACTGGGTTGCCCCCTTGGCATGCGGTTTTTATAAGCAAGCAGCGTGACTTTTTGCTTTGACTCGGGACTCGGGCTCGCGCGAGCTTACTGAACTTCTTCTGCACTGCCACATTCGTCCACGGCTAACGCTCGGCGGGTACGGCCGGGAATTTGGGTTTTCGAAGGGAGAGAGGCCAACTAGGTTGTTTGAATATCAAAATCTTGACCGTCTTGAGTTTTTTCCTTTCCCAACGACAACCAACACCAACGCCAACAGAAATCAGCCCGTCTTGGACCTGATATTAACCATAACCAGACTTTGGAGCTGCAGGTGTGGCGGTTATTGCAGTCGATCGTTTCCCGTCTGGCCCGAGCTCCTGCGTCAGCAACGTCAGTGCCATCTAGACTCCCGTCATTCTGCACCAGTGAGCCATCAAGCGCTGCAAGGTCCCTCGAACGCTTCGAACCAACAAGTGACACCAGCGATACCTCTACCCTCCCACTGCAGCAGTAAGGCCACTAGCTCTACTACCTGTGTGGTCACCCGCATTCGGGTTCCGCAACCTTCGCCCGTAAGGCACAAATCCACAACCAGACACTACAAAAAATCCATCTTAGCCTCGTCGCCATATCTGCGAGAGCGCATCTCCGGGAAATCAAGAAGAAACACTACGAGTATAAACAAGATGGAGGGTGGGCTCAAGAGAAAAGATACAACAAAAGGGCCGCCTTTGCGCATCTTATCGCTCGGTGGGTCTCTCCCCCAGAATCCTTTCCCTGTGCGCATCAAACACAACTTCCGAATTATGCGCCATGCGTTGAAACAAACCAAACCCCGAAATAACATGGGCTAACCAACACCGTGACAGATGGCGGAGGCGTCCGTGGCTATTCCATGTTCCTCATCATCCAAGAGCTGATGCACCGCACCTTTGTCGAAATCGAAGGCAGAGCACCTCGCCGCTCCGAGATTCCCAAACCATGCGACCACTTCGACCTTATCGTCGGCACCGGCACCGGCGGCCTGATTGCCATTATGCTGGGAAGGTTACGACTTGATCTCGAGACATGCAAGGAACTCTATGTGCGCCTTACCCGCAAGGTCTTCGAGACCGACAAGACCATTGCCGGCATTCCCTACCGATCTACCGTGTTCAAGGCGACAAAGTTGGAGGAAGCTATTCAGGACTGCGTGAGGGAACATACCATCAACGAGAGGGAAGGAAACGACGGCGCCGTTTCCGATACTTTCAGCCCTTTGAGTGCCGTCTCCCGCTCAAGCGCCGCCTCTTCTTTTCCCAAAAGACACTCCAGCAATGCCAGTGTCGTTAGTTTCAGCGCAAGGAGTCCCAGCGCACAATCAACAAGGCCGGCCTTTTCTTCTCGCTGGGGAAATCCCCATGCTCGTCTTTACGATGAAAGGGAGAACCGCACAAAAACGTATGGACGTAACGAACACCGAGTTAAAAGATAAATCGCTAACAAATATTCAGCGCCGTAACTGCCATGTACAAGGGGTCTCCAAGAAATGCGAAGCCAGCCGTGCTTCGCTCCTACGACTCGAGAAAGGAACCAGCACCCGAATTTGACTGCACGATTTGGCAAGCGGGCCGAGCCACCTGCGCCATTGGACTTGCCTTCAAGCCCATACAGATCGGCCAGTCCGTATTCCACGACGATGGTGCTGGTCTCTTCAACCCTTCCATGTACGCCCTGGATGAAGCTGTGGTCAACGAGTGGCCGGGACGGGAAGTCGGTGTCTTCGTCAGTATCGGAACGGGAAAGCGGCCCAAGGGGAGTGATATGAACTCTACCCTTTGGTACGAGGGGTTTATGGGCGAGTTCGCGGACGCAAGGAGGAAGTTGATCGCCAAGATCGAAGGGTGCGAGAAGATCCACGAGATGATGAAGAAGGAACACCTGGTAAAGCGCGGCGTCAACATCGAGAACTACTACCGCTTCAACGTTGAGGTCGGCGTTGGCGAGTTTGGTATGAACGAGTGGCACAGGTTATCCGACATCAGCACAAACACAAGGCGATATTTGCAGCGGGACGACGAGCAGAGAATGGTCCAGGGCGCATCGGCCAAGCTCGGAAAAATCCACTTCGCAAAGCAGCGATGGGAGCGTGCCAGCAGCAACAGCAACGCACCTGGCCCCATCCCCGAGTTCATCAAGACTACCCCCAGCATTTCCATGCCCCTGGCCGTCGAACTACCTGGCGACATCCCAACCTACCCTCCCCAGCGACTCGGCACGCCACCAAGCCGACAGTCCTACGAATCCGGCTTCGACGCACTCTCGGTCCCAGGACATAGCGCCAACGGCATCAACACCCCCTCACCCAGATCCTCAGCCGAGCGCGTTCACTCGGCAAAAAGCAGCAGCAGCCACTTAGCACCCAGTCGCCCAGCCCCCGCCGTCCCTCCTCCAGTCCCCGCCGGGACCGACGACTCAGACAAACTCGTCGCCATCGCCCCAACCCCCGCACAATGGCGCAACGCCTCAGGGCAAGATAAGATCGCCATCGTCACCGAGGACGACCAGCCCAGACACCCCCAATATCCCTGGTACCAGAACC
The DNA here is from genome assembly GCA_009805225.1 of Neurospora sp. LNF1-1. Lineage (NCBI taxonomy): Eukaryota > Fungi > Ascomycota > Sordariomycetes > Sordariales > Sordariaceae > Neurospora > Neurospora sp. LNF1-1. The sequence goes on from RAOM01000080.1 coordinate 93,990, forward strand.
AGCAGTACCAGCAGCACTTCCAGTACCCGCCGAGGATAGAGCCACCACCACTCCCGCCCAAGACGCCCCTCTCCTCGGCGGACGGACTGATCTCGCCGGTTAGTCCTAATGGCAGGCAGAATACCCTGCCGGCTGGGTATGTGCCGTATCCGATTGATGAAGACGAGGAGCCGCCTGTTGTGAACATGGCAAGGAAACCTAATTATAATGTGAGGTGAAAGGAGAGAAACATACGCACGATACCACGAGGAAGGAATGAGGGGAGGAGCACGCCATGCCTGCCGGCGGGTGATGGTGTGGTGTGTGGTGTGTGGTGTGGTTAGACACGGGCATCCAAACAAGCCATAAGCCATGTGTCACCGGGATCCGAATGACTGGATACGAGAATTGGACATTGGAAAGCCAACATAAGCGAGCTTTTCACATGGGACTTGGAGGAAGACGAGGAAGCGGAAAGAGAAGGGGAGATGAGAGAAGAGGGAGGGGGTGCAGAAAAGAAGGGAGGAGAAAAATATAACACACACACACACGCACACACGCACACACACACACACTCATGAACGAACGACAACAATACTTCATGATATGACGTTATGACACGGAACACGCGATGATACCACTACATACCAATACCACATCTCTTTTTTCATATCTAACTATATACCATACTTTTCATACATTTTCTTTACTTCACCGACGGGCGAATGGATATGCGATGATCGTGATGGAGGATATCAATCGGCGCGCGCCAAGTTTATTGAGTTTAGACAATGTTTAATGACTCGGGTTATTGATGAATTTCCTTGGTGATAATCTTTTCCCCTTCATTTCAGTGGTTGCTTTTGTGTCTTTCGGTCTAAATGTTTCTCGAGTGGTTATTTGCGCCATGGTCATGGCGACAAGGGAAAGAGGGTCGAACGGACTCTAGAAGGTGGGTGACTGGAAGTGGAAGTGGAAGCATTATGCCAGAGGGCACTTGATTGAGAGCGACAAGTGGACCAGAGCTGATTGCTGATGGGTCGTTTTTGGTTCTCTTTGTATTGCGTGAATGAATGAATGAATGATACATACCGTGATTCAGCTATGCTTGTTCAGCTGCCTTCCAGCTTTTACCAAAATGTTCTTTCTGTGTTGCGATAAGTCTCACCACTTGACTTCCGTGTGCTTCTTTGGGCAGGCGTTGCGTTGCCCGGCTTGTTCCTTTGCTATCTCTTCTAGCCTATCAAATGCCATCCACTCTTGCTTCTGCCAGCCACTCACAAACAAACGGCACTCTATTTTCTACCACATGTTAACTGCAATCATGCATTCATCAACGAGAGCCAGCCCAGCACGCTCGGCTCGCGAAGAAACACCAAATATAGCAATCTAAGCACAGTCGCACAACATGTCCTGGCAGGCAATCATCGCACACCAAGCATCACAGACAGCCACAGACACTGATCAGCTGGAATAATGAAAGAAATAAAAGAAAACCCATTCTTGCTTTGTCTCCGTGTTATCTCACTCACATGTGTCTTGTGTAATGGTGATTATTATTCTTCTGGAAAAAACACAAAAAAGGAGTGGACCGGAGTGGGTTGGTTTACGAAGTCTCAAGCGGAGTGGTGGCACGCATTGGGAGCCTGGTCTCATGGGAAACACAGGCGCACAGGCTCGGGATGGCTTCCGGTTTTTGGATCAACTTGTCCATGCCGCATTTCTGAGGGTGTGAACACCATGATTGAGTAGAAGACTGTGGTTACGGTAAGAAAGGACGGAAAAAAAGACCGGGCTTACTTTCTGGGTAAGGCTCTTGAGCTAGCTGGGTAACAACCTCAAGTTGGTGAACCGGGTACAAGACCCTAGACTACCAGTGCTGTTGGAGGTAGAATTGGATTACTCTGATAATGTGTGATTTGACTTTTGGTCTGGATATCAAGCATGATCATCATGTCCATGCCCGCATAGCTCCATGAAACCGGGCGCATATCCCGTGAGAAGTGGTAAATCAGACTCGAGATGTCAACCCAAGCGTTCGGTTCGGGTGGAGCTGTTACCCCTTCAGCCCTACGTCACAGTGCAGTCCAGTGCCGGTAGCGTCGATCAAGGGTAATCATGCTTAATTTGATCTGTTACCCTCGATCTTTTTCAGGATAAAAGAAGCGAGCTGCTCTGTTCTGGCCCTCGAAGCTGAAACACGGGCAACGGTAGACTATCAGACGTTGAGGGCCTCTTTTACGTTACATTGACGGATTGCGATAGTAAACATTGAACCCCTATTATCCGAAAAGTCTTGGCATTCGTGACTCTTAGGCGAGCAAAAAAAAAAAAAAAAAGCTCTCGGACAGAGGACAGGCAGGTCCATGCCAGACAACCTCATGGTCTGACATTAGTGTACAGCTGCGCCTCTTTCGAGAGTAACAGCGCTAAGACTTTCCCGGCAAAGTTGAGGAGAGGAAGGAGGGGAAAAGAGTCTTCACTGCCGATGCATGTTGAGCCATGTGCCTTTCTCCATGATAGTCATGGTGCCAGATGATGCATCCGGGCCAATAACGCCCTGGTAATGATTTAGGGGCACTTACCTTTCGCATTTTAATGTCCTGTAACTGGTCCGTAGCTCTTCCGGAAAGACCTCCGGTGGTTTTCCGACTGGGGGGTCTGTATCGTGCAAGCGAGGATCATGGGCACTTTGCACTGGAGTTCCCCTCAACGTCAGGTACGTCCTAAACATGCAATTTCTTTGGGCTTCTCATGCCTCGTAGGTCTACCTGGAAAGGTGCTAACCTGATATCCGCTCGATGAGGGTTAAGCCAGCTTTGTCTCGATCTCTGCTTACCACTCGGCTTCTGTGTCGAGCTGGCGGCACGAGACGACAGTATGTGAGACCTGTACCTGTCAGTCGCCGCAAGGTAGCTCTGGGGCAACTTTCTGTTCGCTTGGCGGCTGCTGATCCGGCAGCTCATCCCTGCCATACGGATGCACTGCCAGTCTGCCACAATGGCCTAACGCGAGAGATTTCCTGTCGACCTACCCAAGACTCGAGTCAGCGGCAGGGCAACCGATGATGATCCCAGTTCAATATATTTGTCTGTGGGCTGTGACGGCCAAACGGAAACGAGGAAACGCCTCCCACTTCACCTTCGTTGAAACCACTAGTCGGGTGTTGATCACGTAGACCGCCACTTAGCAAACTACCTACCGAGTCCTTGAGGTCTCGCAGTGGTATCCAACTTGAACAGCTCTCGAGGCACAGAGCCCGCAATCATTTTCCCAAACAGGCTGAGGTCGAGTTTATGATGACGTTGTCAAGGGAGTTGCTCCTCCATACCTGCTTGGGGGAGCCAAGACCTATGACCTATCAAAGTATTCAAGTCTGCAAGCGTCCGTCTAAAGTCGCGCCGCCCTATATGTATGTCGTCGATTTCGGTCGTTGAGAGGACATACCGTGCTGGAAATCAGCGAGGAAGTCATCGTAATCAGGCCTGAGACAGCTATCCTCGCCTTCAGGTGCGCCACTTGAGTCTGTGATGTCAAAAGGTACCCGGGTACAGGTGTCTCCATGTTGTTCGCTCGAAGCTTTGATCAATGTCTCAGTTGTCTGTTGCCAAACCGTTCAAAAATGCAGAACTTCTTCATGTCAGGGGCTGTAGTCAGCAGCGCCTTGGATCTTTCCATAGTCCATCGTCGTGCGCAAGAATTGAGTCAACACTTGTGTGCTGGCTTACGCGGCTAGAACAAGTGAGGTTGCAACATGAGTCTCCGCGGTGTACCCTGTTCCAATTATGTCAAACCAATACCGCTTCTACTCACCTATAACAGATATCCTCTTTTGGGGAAAGTAGCAGCTTATGCGGGCAGTTTTAGCCCGCTCTTAGCTGCATATGCAACACCTTTCCAACAGGATTCGCTCATAATCTCAGCATACCGCAAAATCTCACTCATAACGGAGATGCTCTTTTGGGGAAGGCCACACCTTATGCGGGTGTTTTGAGCTTGCTCTTAGCTACATATGCAGCATCTTGCCAATTGAATTGGCCCATAATCCTGGTACGATCCACAAAAGCATCTCCGTTATGAGTGAGATGTTGCGGTAGTCTCCATGTCGAACCATTGCTTTCGAAGGTGGATGCTTGTTACCTCCGCGGGCCTGAAAATAAAAAAGTGATGAGTTGTATGCAGATCACCGTGATCTGGTGTTCTAGGCTTCGCCCTCCTACCTTAGCACATCTCGCTTCTTGTGAAGCAGTACCGTCGCCAGTGGGTGCTCGCCCTCCTGCTCTGCTTCACCAGTGGTGGGTTCCTGATAACCCGAGCGGCAGGTTGTACGCTAATCCAAAAGAGTCTGAAAGCCGAAGGTGTGCAGGTGAAGCCTGATACCTGTCCCTTGTCGCAGCCATCATTCGGAACGGGACTTAGCTATAAGTCAGCCTTATGGCCCGTTAAGCTCATGTTCGGCGCAAACCCCAATGACTGTTGTGCTATCAAAATTGCCGTCCAGACGGGACCATGTCCGAGGCCACACGTCCTCCTGTCGGCCGGTCTTCGCGTGCCGAGAGGACGACAACGTCTTGTGGGGAGTGCCGAAGAAGAAAACAAAAGGTACGATAATTCCGAGTCAGTGTCACGTTCGAGGTTCAACAGGATAGCAACGCCCAGATTAACCAGAACATCATCTGTACTGGTCTGCCATAGACTGACGGCATGTTCCCTTCTCCGTAGTGCAATCAGGGTCAGCCATGTAGCAACTGCGCAAGGCGGTTTCCCCAACCGTTATGCGAGTATAAACCCAGCAGCAGGTACACATACCAGCTCCATGATTAAGGCATAATCGTGTTTGGGAAGGAAAACTAACCGGATGGATCCAAAGACGGCCTAGCGTAACTCCCATCTCCCAGCAATCGGCCTTTGCAATATCCGTGTTGCCTTCATCGGGACGGTACGGCGGGCAGTACGATATCGAAGGGACCCGTCATCCTCTCTTGCCCCCGCGGCAGACATCGTCATCATGGGCAGCGAGTCCTGGAGGAGAAACTGGAGCAGTAACAGTGCGCTGGTCAGGGATAGACATTGGGACTCAGCTTCCCGTGTCTACTATGATGCCTCAACCACACGTCTTCAGCAGAACGCAGGGCGGTCTATTCCCAGGAGAATTTGGCTGCAATGAAGGGTGCACACTCCACACTGACCTGTACCATGATGCCGCAAATCTACTTCGAGCGTATCACACTATTCCCGCTCGCTTTCTGAGTGGGAAGTGGTCTCGAGAGACTCCCCCGAGCAGGATAGATCCTGGTGGTCTTCAAGCCAGCGGCGCAGCACCGTGGCCCGGAATAAGTCCGAACCAAGGACATGGACACATCCCTCCCGCGCCTGGACAGTCTATTCAGGACAATGACCTGCTAAACATGTGTAAGTTGTCTGCCTCGTCGGAGAAGAATATGGGTTCGCGTATACGTCGCTGACACTACCAATCAATGCAGTCGTCAACCTGATCGGTAATATGAAAGCATCCATAGACAGCAACCCTGATGCAACGAACCCGTATATCCAACACTACATTCCGTTTTGTCTTCGATCGCCTCTCCTAACTCGTGTGGCCATATGCACCGCTGCAGGCTGGCTCCATGTGGCGGGCATCATTGACACGACGGTAGCGATGGCACATAAAGGGCAAGCTATAGCGCTCCTGAATGACCATATTAAGTCAAGCCTGGTAGCCGGGGACGAAGGAATAGCCGGAGTTGTTCAGCTCATTATCAATGAGTGGTATTGGGGCGAAAAGCAATCTCTCCATGCACATATGGGCGGCCTTTGTGAGATGATTAAACTTCGTGGTGGGTTTCGAACGCTAGGGCTGAACGGGCTGATTAGCAAACTTGCCATAACGTAAGATTCGATGGGGCGGTATCATGTGAAAGGGGTTGTGCTGACAATGAACGGCAGATCGGACGTTGGGATTGCATTGTGTTTCGAGATACCACCTTCTTTGCGGGGGGGCCACGAGTTTGACTTCCAAGACAGTACCCAACCCCCGTTGCAGCTGGCCCTGAACACGCCCCTAATATCCACGATATCATCGGGATGTCTCCCACACTTTGCTTCATGCCATGAGGAGTTTCACATACACCCCACCACGGCTTCGATCCTGGACGACTTGCGGTTCCTTGTGTGCACAGTCCTTGGGCTTCCCGAGGACGCTTCCCCAATGGAACTACAGAAACTGCATCATACGTCTGCATGGACTCATGACCAGATGTTGAGGCTTCCGCCGGACGGTCCTGTAACGAGACGGCCTTCTCCAGGATCAGCCAATGCTCCATCTCCGGCAGTGAACACGGCACTTGAGTCACAAACCAGGGGGGGTGTGGAGGGTAATAGCGGGCTTACGGCGGCTACATCACCTACAACACAAATCACCCAGCAGTTTTCAGCATACGGTCTCGGAGTTCAACAACAGGCGACGGGACACAGTTCCGGGATCGGCGCAGAGGAGATGCCGAAACGAAGAGAGGGAAGTTTGGGAGAAGACTTAGCTATGCAAGCCAGTGCTGAGGCCCCGGACTATGTGTACCAAGCCATCAGGATATCGGCAATCTTGTACACTCGAGCCATCATGACACGGCGTCCGTTCAGCGAGGTGGTCAGCATGGAGGATTTCCTGGAGCTCTGGACGACAGCGTGGAGGGTTCCGCTGGCTACATGGCGTTCTTTGCTGGGAGTCTTTAACTGGATGCTTCTACCTCTGATATCAAGTGTGAAAAACACAGGGCATGATCTGTGGGTCAAGTCAATGATGAATACTACCCTGCTGCAAATGGGTATGGGGCATTGGGAGATTGCGCGTCGTACCATGGACGCGGCCATGCGGCTTCAACGCTGGCTGAAGGGCGACAGCGTCAACTTGAACGAAAACATTGGATCGTCAAACATGGAGCCTGGAAGCGGTAGGAGTAGGAGCGGCAGTGCCAGGAACGAGATTGGAACGACGGAATTTGACGGGCGTCGTGGGAGTGACGACAAGTCGAAGACGACGAGACTGGCGAAGGGAAAGGGGAAGGAGACGGAACCGAAGTGAAGCGGAAGTGGTGATGCAATGTGGAAGGAGGAAGACCAGCACTGCAACTGCCGTCATGCAGATCGATGTCAAAACACGGTGGAAGCCGAAGGCAACAAGTGGCTTGGAAAGAACGAACTGCAGAGCGCAGGCAGGTACCCGCGCCTTCCGTCGTCGACAGCGCATGATCAGTCCACCTAAGTAGTCTCAAGCCATTTGAAATCTGGATGGTCCTCTTCACGTACGGAAGGAGCCACGGCCATCAAGCGTGCCTGACGGGAATAACATGGCATTAGCGTCAGGCGTGGACTGGAACGGCCCAGCAGGTACATTGTGTATGTGTGTATGTATGTATGTCGTTGTTTGTAACATACACTTTTTAAAAATGTTGCTGCCCAAGGGGAAAAGAACAACACAAGAAAAAGTGCTTCCAAAGTTCCATCACTTCTTTTCATATGATAGCCAGCAATGATCGGAGCCCGGGATTTGGCGGCCGGCTTCCCCGCGGTCACGTCATCCCCGGGCCGGGATTATCACATCGGTTGCCCCCGCTCAAAGCCCCGACCGCCCCGTCCCGCTCGGATCGTCATCCAAACTTTTACTCCCACCCATTCATTACAACACGAATTGCCCGATTTCCATCGTCCTAACCAGTCACTTCACGGCAGCGTTATACACATCGAACATTCTCTCCACCCATCTTCTGGCGGCTTTCATTTTGTCTCGATTTGCAACTCTTTCTTCAGCAAGCCCCCACTATGTCTGAGCTCTTTTCTTTCTATTGGGCTCATAGAAGACATACATACATATACATTATCTGGGTTGAGAATCACCTTGCTCGAGTTGTAAGTCTATCAATGGAGTTTGCAGGCGTCTTTTTACGTAACCCTAATGGAACGATTTATAGGAAGCCGCTGATAGCCCATGGCTTCATGCAGAGCGGAAGAGCCATTTCTGCGACAATTCATTTTGACATTAGTTCTTTTGCGGTGAATAACATCAAGTATTTGACAATCAAAAAGAAGGCCAAAGAGGCGTCGGTTGCTAAGTACCTCATTCGATTGGCTTTCCAGCTTCCGATAAGACATCGCAATCGAGCGCAATGGCAATCCCAAAAGGTCTGGTACTACTCTGAATATCTATCTAGATTACCACCTAGCATGAGGTTTAGTCTAACCGCTTTAGGATTCCATTTCCCATATTATGCAGATCTTCCACTTTGAAGCAACTACCCAACCGCACTGAACCGGTCATCTCAGCTTACAGTGTAAACTCCCAAACAGGCCCGCCGACCCGACCCGAGTCAATGGACGATTTCGAGAATTTCACTGGCCAGATACTTGTCTGAGCCTGCGATCATGTCTTACCTTACGGCCCTCGGCTCGCACAGTGGCGCGCCGTGTTTCACTCTGCGAGAAATGCTCGACGTCACCTTTTCGTTCCCGGAGAAGCCATCCTTGACTGGCTGGATAACAGTTACCAATCTCGGAGGGGAGCAATACCAAAGTCTCGGTAAGGTATCCTCCCACTCTCTGATCTGCAAGAATGCTATCTAGCGTTATGCTTACCGCTGCCATCAGATGCGGGGATCATTGTGTCAGTACGCAGTTGTTGGAACTACGTACGCCACGGAGGATGAATAAGTACAACGTGAATCTCTTCAGGTTCAAGTCTCACGGTATACCAACCTTGAACCTCCGAGCTGTGTGCCTATGACCACCAAATCACATCTTGTTTGGTACCAAAATGTCAGGAACAACGCCCTCCCGGGCCGCCGGCCCCTTGGAGCCTCACCCGGAAGAGACAACATCACTGGTGAGGAAGCCTTCATCACTCCAGTCTTCCAGCACCCAAGTCGAGGAATCCGGCCTACCCGAGTATAAGCTATGGTTATCCGAGCTCTGGCTTCTCACCAGGAATGCCATCCCCGTCATATTCGCCTATACGCTCCAAAACTCGCTCCAGACCGGCTCCATCCTCATAGTCGGCCGTCTGAGTCCGGAAGCCCTATCCACGGCCGCTTTTTCGTACATGTTCGCCATGTCCACGGCTTGGTTGATCGCTCTAGGTGGTTCAACGGCTCTAGACACTCTTGCATCAAGCAGTTACACCGGCTCCTCCAACAAACATGATCTCGGCATCCTTTTGCAGCGCGGACTGGCAGTCTTGTCCGCATTTTATGCTGTCGTGGCTTTGATATGGACCTTCTCCGAGCCTTTGTTCCGGCTGCTTGGTCAGGAGGAGTACATCTGCGTACAGAGCGCCATGTTCCTTTGGCGCCTCATACCGGGAGGTTTGGGCTATATCTGGTTTGAGTGCATGAAGAAATTCTTGCAGGCTCAAGGTTAGTTTCCCACTTTTTACCCCCCTCCATGCTCGTTCAAAATCAAAGAACACCCGCAAAAATGGCAGTCACTAACCCATTTTCCCCCACCAACAGAAGTCTACCGCCCCGGCACATACGTCCTTCTCATCACCTCCCCTCTCAACGCCGCTCTCAACTACCTCTTCATCCATAAACTCGGTCTCGGCCTCCACGGTGCCCCCCTCGCCACTGGCATCTCGTACTGGTGCTCCTTCTTCCTACTCGTCGCCTACGCCACCTTCGTCCGCGGCCACGAATGCTGGGGCGGCCTCTCCCCTCGCCGAGCACTCTCCAACATTGGCCCGTTCATCCGCCTCGCTCTACTAGGCATCATCCACGTCGGCACCGAATGGTGGGCCTTTGAAATCGTGGCTTTGGCTGCCGGCCAGCTGGGCACCATCGCCCTGGCTGCGCAGTCTGTGATTATGACGGCCGATCAGGTCATCAACACGATTCCGTTCGGCTTGGGCGTGGCTGCTAGTTCAAGGGTTGGGAACCTGTTGGGGGCGCGCAAGGTCAAGGAGGCAAGCAGGGCGTCGCATTGTGCCGTGGTGCTCAGCATAGTTGCTGGGGCGCTGATACTGACGGTCTTGATGAGCGTGAAGGATGTGTTTGGACGCCTGTTCAATGATGACGAGAGGGTGATCAGGCTGGTGGCTGATGTGATGCCGTTTGTGGCGCTGTTCCAGATCGCTGATGGCTTGAATGGGTCCTGCGGAGGCGTGTTGAGGGGGACAGGAAGGCAGTGGGTGGGCGCGGCGGTGAATCTGGTCAGTTACTATGGCGGTGCGCTTCCGATGGGCATCTATCTTGCTTTCCACGGTTGGGGTCTCCGCGGGTTGTGGATCGGGCAATGTGTGGCTTTGTATTTGGTGGGTGTCCTCGAATGGTTGATTGTTGGCATGAGCAACTGGGAGAATGAAGTCAAGAGAGCACTTTCGCGGCTAGATGATGGAGGGTTTGGGGAAAGTGGTGCTCATGCTTATGCTTATGGGGCTATCGGGGAAGGCCAGGCCGATGATGCAGTGGGAGTGAGCCATGGAGGAAGAAGGGAACCGGTGTGAACAGAGATCTGGTGGCCAGCTGGTAGGATACTGTAGGATTAGCTGATCCATTATCTGTGAAGGATACGAGCAAAAAAATTGACATCAAGTAGACAGATCGCCTTGGATTAGCTTCCCTAGTAAAGTGAAAGTTTAGAAGTTCTCAAGAGGTTGTACTTGAGATGCCCCTTTCAACACATATCCTTGGGCAATGTTTTTCCTATACCTAGTCTTGGAAGGTTCAAGCAAGCAACGATTGATTTAGTGACTGAAAGCGTCAGAGAATAGATGTTCATCACCGATAGTTGGATTGTCAGCTTTCATAGGTAGCAAACAGTTCGTAGACAGATATAACCCTAACCCTATACAAACAAGGAGTTTGTCAAGTGGCTCACTCCATAAAAGGGGCTAGCAACTTCTTACTTGTATGAAAATACTCGTGCACTTGTATGCTCACGATCCGGCACATCTTGTGTCCGTCGGACACTCGTCGAGCTCGCAAGTAAAGGCTTGAAATGGGTTTATTATGTGATGTTTCTCCAGTGATAAAGACTGAGGTTAGTCGACTAAACTGAACCACTTGACCTGCGCAGTACGCACACACATGCGCCCAGGCCTATGTCCGCTTGGACATTTTTCTGCAAGACGACAGCACAAAACACCCTACCCTGCTTGCCTGCCTTGTACGAGTTGTTAAAAGAACGTTGAAGGCTTTCAAAAAATCCAATGCCTATCCCCGAGCTCACCGTGAAGGCCACGGGATGGGACAGAACAATGAAGAGGATTGCCCGGGAGGACGCACTGCCTCTCTAAGTGCGCACGGCACACTGCGGTGAGTGGAGAATGTCTGCCTTTGCCGATAAGAATGGTCAAACCTTAGTAAAGGCGTGATAGCTGAGCTGTGCCAATCAGGTATGCAGCGAACTGCAGAAGGCTGACGTACACTACGAAAAAGGGAAAGAGTCTTTTGGGGAAGCCGAGAGCAAGAGAAACGCTTGTTATGTAAGGATTCGGGAGGTTGGCGAGGTTGGCATGGCAGGTATCTCGATCCCTCGAGGGCTGGAGAGGTGCCCGCGCGGCGCCCAGGCGGTGCGGTGCTGGCAGCTTTCTTTGGCCTTGTCATGCATGCAGTGGGCGGTCCGAGGCTCTCCTGTCTCGTCTGATTCGACAAAGGGTGCTAGATCATGGGCGAGGCGGACGAATCGTTTGTTTTCTCGTTGGATCGTGGGCTTGCGGTAGTGCCCATAGCATGCCATGTCGATGCAAGCAGGTCTGGTTCGTCCGTCTGTCCGTTCGTTCGTTGTTGAAGGAGCAACGAGGACGCATGAATGGGTAGGGCGTAAGCAGGCGGAAATGGCCCAGAACCAGTTGGATTATTTATTGTTGGGCACAGACGCATCCCCATGCGACTCTCCATCTCCTCAGGAAGTGTGAGTTCAAAGGAGCGTTTTTAGCCTGGCTTGGCCAAAAGAGGTGTTTGACGTGCGTCTGAAGAGTAGCCCGATTCTAGGCAAAAGGGGAACGGGAAATAGGACTGCGCAGAAATTGCACAAATAGAAAAAGCGTCAAAGGCATCCATGGTCTTGTCGGTCTGTAGGTGAGGCCGCAACGCTGCAGCTGACAGAATCCAAAGCCTGGCGCATTGGGTATGTATTCTACATGGCAAAAAAGGTTAGGTACTGTGTAGAGGCATGAAAACTGACACGGTCTTGAACTCCCGTCGACATTATCATCCATCAAGGGCAGCATGGTCAACATCATGATTGACAAAGTGTGTACTGTAGTACACTATCAAGCTGTGTCTCTATCGACCCTCATCGAGCTTTGGTCGGCTCAATGGAAAAGGACGGAGACAAGTAGGAGGGAGTTTGAACAAGTGAGAAGTGCAGGCCCGTGTAGCGAACGAGACTCAAACATGACGGGATTGGACGGACGGGCCACTGGGGGTTGCGAGGGGCGGGGCTGGTCGCATCTGGTGCAATCCCGGAGAGGTGCCCGTGCTTGTGCACCAATCAGTCCGGGAGAAACGCCTTCCAAGTGGACGAGGCCGTGGCCGATAACTGTCGATAGGTGCTTCCCGGTGGGCTTTCCAGGTGCTGTCAGCCCCGCTCAACAGGTCTTGTCCGTGCAGACATGGGCCTTGGCTGCACCATTCTGGCCAATCATCAGTAACAAATTCAATTGGTCCTTGAACCTTGCGCGCCCTGCCACAAGGCTAATTCAAAGCCGAGTACCTGCTGCAGTCCCTCGTCGCTCCTCCGGCAGGTAGCTTTCAGTTTACCACCACAGCCTCACCTCACTGTATCTCAACCAGGGAGTACTTGGCTGCTTAACAGAGCCTCTGCCCCGGACCCTCACCTCCTCATTTTCTGCTGTCGTCGAGGCGAGACATGGAACCTGACCTCAGATTTCCCAACTGAACCTGAACTTCCCCCGCTTCTGTTTCCATCTTGTGGCTGGACCAGACCTTCGCCGACCGACACGACTCACCTCGCAACAACGACAACAACAACAACAACAACAAACAACACTGATCTGGATTTCGCCCATCTAGATCAATTGTTTTTTTCTCTTTCCTGCCCTTGCCCTGTCTGTTCTGTGTGCGAGCTGTGCATGGGATATCTCTAGCCCATCCCGTCACAGAAGAAAGCTGTATTGATTGGCGGCCATTGTAATCCGAGTCTCTTCCGACAACACATCTGCAACCAGCCAGACGTTTCTGTCTGTTTAGGCTGTCGTGCCCACCAGTTCTGCCGCTCGTAAAGGCTTGTTTGGGCTTGTTGCCTCGTCCAGCCTTATTATTATCGCGACCTCGGCCAAATTCCTGTACCCCGGCCTTGTCCTGTCTGGCCTGCCGTGTCCTTTGTGGCCTCGACTGATCCATACTACCGGACCTGATACTGCTATCTACCAGCCTAGAGGTAGCTAGCTATACAGTACTTCCTTGTCCTGCTCCGGCCGGACGCGCAATCTTCGTCCTCGACCTCCATCCCGCCGTCACCGCCTAATTGTGTGATCCTCCAAGTGGCCTACGTCGACGACGCCATGGACCCTCCATCGAAGCGGAGGAGACTGGCTCCCAAGGTTTCCGATGCCCCAGCCCAATCCGCCGTCCCCTCGACGACTCCTCAGCCTCAGCCCCAAGCTCAGGCTCAGGCTCAGGGCCAGCCGCCAGCACAGTCTTTCCCTCAGGACCAGGTTAGTAGCCTTGTTATTCCATCTACCGTGCTTCTTCTAACCGTCTTCCTCCTTCACAGCAGCACTTCCCGCCCGCCGCCGAACCACTCGTGTCGCCAGCACAGTCTGCCCAGTCCGCACCGCTTACCGAACGTGGAGAGTTCGAGGCCTATGCGAGACATCTCCAAGATGCTGCCATGTACATCAAGATGGTCAAGGAGCAGCTTGTTCCACACAGGAGCGTGTCCGTACTGATGCTGAGATGGGAGGAGGACCTCAGTGTTGAAGCAGACATGCTGCTCTTGGAGAAGGTGTTTCGGGACCGATACAACTACAGCACCGAGAAATGGGTCATTCCTACCGTGCCCAACCCCAGCATCAAGCTAAGCTACCAGATGGCCTCTTTTCTCGAAAACGCCGGTCCTGATCACCTCTTGATCGTCTATTACGCCGGCCATGGGTTTGTTGGCCAAGACAATCACCTCTATTGGGCCTGGTATGTTGACCCTCTTGTATACAGCATCACCCCTGTTTCCCAGGCTGACATTACGGGTATAGTAACGCTCGCGACGATGCTGCAAAACTCAAGTGGGACGGAGTCAGATGCCTGTTCGAGGACGCCCAGCCAGAGATTCTGCTCCTGTTAGACACCTGTGCCATCAAGGATTCGCCTCCCGCTGGAAGTCACGGTACCAAACAGGCCATTGCCGCGTACACGCCCGAGCAGAGCTCAAGAGAGGCCGGCCCCCGCTCTTTCACAGCTACCTTGGCTGATGCTCTTACCAAGCTTGCCAGTGGGCGTCCCTTTAGCGTTCAGAAGCTACTCGATGAGCTAATAACACTGCGGCAACACGAGAGCGCCCAAGCCCTTGCCAAGATGGCCAACGGAACAGCCAAAATAGCTCCTTCTGAGAGAGTCCCTGTGACTTTCACCTTGACTCCTGCCAAGGGACGTGATATTGTTCTCGGACCCCTGAAGAAAAAAGTCGCACAGCTGCAGTCGCCTCCCCAATCTGCTGACGTGGATGGGGACGCCTGGAGGTCGTCGACCCGGGATGACCAGCCGCTCAGTGCCACAGAAGTGGCTGACCTTACTTTCGAGGAGAGCAGTAGAGTGTTAGTGTGTACCACATTCGTGGGAGATGCGAGCGCGGATATGGGCTTCTTCCACCAATGGCTCCATAATCCTCCGTCCGTTGCCTCAAAAATTACGGTGGAGGGCATGTTCCTCGGGCCTCCTACTATGCTCTTGATCTCGATGCCGCTCTCAATATGGAACATCGTCCAGCACGACAAGGTCTGCTGCTTTTTGGGATACATCAGTTCACACAACATGATTCATCTCTACCAGCGACTCGTCAAGTCTGCCGCGAACGGCCAGCCAATGACCAAAGACTTCGAGGATGGCCGCATTCTGCTAGAGGCACGAGAGGCTGCTGCAGCTAGCCCGT
The DNA here is from genome assembly GCA_009805225.1 of Neurospora sp. LNF1-1. Taxonomy (NCBI): domain Eukaryota; kingdom Fungi; phylum Ascomycota; class Sordariomycetes; order Sordariales; family Sordariaceae; genus Neurospora; species Neurospora sp. LNF1-1. Next base: position 109,062 of record RAOM01000080.1, read on the forward strand.
CTCTGAACCGGCGAGACCACACAAACCATTACTCTTCCCTCGCACAGGAGAACCAACCACGTCAGGAGCACCGGGTCCCGCTTCCCACGCCCAACGGGGCTGTTCCCGTCACTCCTGGCCCTCCAGGTCAGACCCCCGCTCCCAAGGCCAAGGACGACGCAGAAGATTCCAACGAGATGAAAGAAGCGGCAGAACAGCTCAAGATGCTGAGCGATCTCCACGCACAAAGCAACAGGGTGGGAGATAGTATTGCAGTCAGGCATCCTGAAGAACCCGGTGCCTCCGATGTGAATGACACCGTTATGGATGAGATTCACTACGGCGGTGTCCCCTATGGCACCCCTCGTGCCAAGGTTGGAGTGGTCAACGGCAAGATCCCCGGTGAAAGCCCAAGGGTTGCTGCAGCAGGGAGGAGGCCGCTTCAGAAACAAGTGTCGAAGCAAGAGACGCGGTGTAGCCACTGTAGCCATGCGCCATTCAAGGACTCGTCTTCGCTCCGCAAGCATATCGCAGCTGCTCACACGCGGCCGTTCCCATGTGCTTTCTCCTTTGCCGGGTGTGCAAGCACGTTCGGGTCCAAGAATGAGTGGAAGCGTCACATAGCCTCTCAACACCTGTGTCTGCAATATTATCGGTGCTCGGCATGTCCTCAAAGCAGCGCTGATGGCAAGGGGAATGAGTTCAACCGCAAAGATTTGTTCACGCAGCATCTGCGACGAATGCATGCGCCGCCGATCCTCAAGAAGCCCGGTAGCAAGCCTGAGGCAGGACTTCTCGCTGAGTGGGAGGCGCACGTAAAGGAGATGCAAGCGTCATGTCTGGTAACGCGCAGGCAACCTCCTCAGCGATCGTCTTGTCCCAAACCCGACTGTCAGAGCGTTTTTGAGGGCGCCGGATCATGGGATGAGTGGACGGAACATGTCGGTCGACATATGGAGAAGGGAGAGGCTGATCGTATGGGCGTGGATCGCCTGCTAGCACAATGGGCGCTTGATGAAGGGATCATTGAGTGCATCGGGGACGACAAGTATAGGCTTTGTCCGCAAAACGGATCAGCTATGCCCGCCGATAGGAACGCGAATCAAAACTCGGCTGCTGCCGAACACACAAAGAAAGAGGATGAGGATCCATCAATCACCGTGGCGTTATCGGCGCCGGATTCTGACGGTATGGATGTGGACTGATCGTGGGAGGAGCTTGACCAAAGTTATTTCGTACTATGGTGGTTTTTTTTTATCGTTATTTTCGGGATCGTGGCATCTTTCAGGCCACGGAGAGAGAAGCATGGCGGCGCATATGGGTACTGTATAAGCATGATTTAGAGAGTTGCTGGAGTTATCATTTTCTAGGCGGTGCTGGAGTCTTACAGCAAGCCCGGTATTTACATCAGACCATGTTATAGTCACTCTGCTGGAGCGGATTCTGATTTCCAGCACCAGGTCAACAGAAGTTGACTCGTATTGTTCTTCGCCCGCGGCTACATGGTTTGTGTATCCCTGCAAGGGTGATAAGCACAAGGGGGTATCATGGCCACTGTAAAAGCAGCATATAAAAGTTTTGAATTCTTCGTGCCAGGTATCGGTTGACTTTATACCCCCTGCTGATTTGGGAAACGAACTGATAAAGCTGTCTACCGTCCGTTCGGCAACCTCGGATATCGTTCTCATGTTCTTCAACGGCCACGAATGGGTTCCAAAGAGGCTGGACAAGCTTAACCTTGGTTGCCGGATCAACTATGGGCTTGGTGTTGTTGATCTAAATCTCGGCCTCCACGGTCGGAGTCTAGCCCGATCACATTCCAAGCTTACAGGCTCCAACTCCGACCGTTACGTAAATGTATTCAGCGCCTTGGATGGTGGTTCTGGTGTTGGCTCAGTGGGCTAGCCTCGCATCTTCGATCCCGACATTCGGGCCTTTCTTGAGGAACATGGGCCATCAGTCCCCCCCCACCTGGGATGCTACCCCCGAACTGTCTTGATGGGACTTGGGCCAATGGCTTGTCCCTTCCCCAGAAAAATCTACACAGTATGCGGAGAAGAGCAAGGGGTGATAGCGGGGGATGGGGAAGGCAAGACTGGGGGAGCGTTGGTGAATTGGAGAAAGCAAGTGGGCAGAATTTACCAAGACTTCATTATTCACATGTTGACCGCCTGTGCTCCGCCTAAAACTGATGCTTTTCTTTACCACCTCCCAACTAGTCGTGCTTGGTCGTAGCAATAGGCCCGCTCAGAGCCGTGTCAAGGCCGACATGAGGCCGGCACAAGGTCGACTCAAGATTCTATCGTGGGATTCGGGACGCCACAAACTTTTGCGGTCATGAGAGTTGGTGTGTTCTTGTTAGTAAAAGCCCTATGACAAAGTATGATTGAGTGCGGAGAGATGGTACGGATTGGGAACCTTCAGCATGGCAGTCCCAAAGTTCTATAGGTCCACAATGGCTCCCAAGGCGGCGTTCGCAATAGTTCCTTGCGTTGTTCCCGGATTCTCCAGGTTCCCCAACTTGCAGCTTTCAATAGTCTCCAGAATATCGTTACTAGCCGATCCTTTCCTGATTTGCCGGGGCGGGAAGTGCTGGTGTTACTTCCTCAAAATCCCCTTGCTCGGTGACGATGCGCTTGGTCCAGATGGGAATGTGTATAAGTAAGAGCATGCTGCCTCCCGTAGTTCTGGTGTGAGGGAGATTTAGAGTGGCATCTCTCCGGAGCGCAGTCTATTTCTCTTGTGTGTGTGTGTCACCAAGCAAGCACCAACCAGCCGGACAGACTACAAGATGCTTGTGGGATCTCGTCTCGCGGCCCTCGGGCTGCTGGCTTCGTTCTGCTCTGCCGCCCTTCCACCGGCCATCCGCGCCATCAACAACGATCCGTTGGCCAATTGTCCCGGCTACAAGGCTACGAACGTCAAGACAAGTGCCAATGGCTTGACGGCGGAGCTCAAACTTGCCGGAAAGGCATGCAATGCCTACGGCACTGATCTGGATAACCTCGTCCTTGAGGTGACGTACGAGACGGGTGAGTTGGCTAATATATCATCAATTAAAGAATTAGAGTGGTGAGAGACGCTGACATGAAGAACTCGCGTGTCAGACAACCGCCTCCACGTCAAGATCCAAGATGCCGCGAACGATGTATATCAGATCCCTGAGTCTGTTTTCCCTCGCCCGCAGGCAGCCCAGGGCGCAAACTCCAAGAAGGCTGGCCTAAAGTTCAACTACAAGGCCAACCCTTTCTCCTTCTCCGTCACTCGCACCAAGACCGGTGAGGTTCTCTTCGACACTTCGGCCGCTTCCCTGGTCTTCGAGTCCCAGTACCTGCGCCTTCGTACCAAGCTGCCCAGCAACCCGAACCTCTACGGTCTCGGTGAGCACTCGGACTCTTTCCGCCTCAACACCACCAACTACATCCGGACTTTCTGGTCTCAGGATGCCTACTCCACTCCCAATGGAGCGAACCTTTACGGCAACCACCCGGTCTACTACGAGCACCGCAAGAGTGGCAGCCACGGTGTCTTGTTCCTCAACTCCAACGGCATGGACGTCGTCATTGACAAGGACAGCCGGTCCGGTCAATACCTCGAGTACAACTCCCTCGGAGGTGTCGTTGACTTCTACTTCGTTGCTGGCCCCAGCCCGATCGAGGTTGCTAAGCAATATGCTGAGATCACCAAGCCCCCTGCCATGATGCCCTACTGGGGTTTTGGCTTACACCAGTGCCGCTACGGCTACCAGGATGCCTTCGAGGTTGCTGAGGTTGTCTACAACTACAGCAAGGCCAGCATCCCGCTTGAGACCATGTGGACCGATATTGACTACATGGACCGTAGAAGGGTCTTTACTCTGGATCCTCAGCGTTTCCCCCTCTCGACCATGAGGCAGTTGATCGGCCACCTTCACGAGAACAACCAGAAGTATATTGTTATGGTCGACCCTGCCGTGTCGGCGGCGGAGGGGCCTGAAAACCCCGCTTTGACGAGAGGCATTGAAGAGAACGTCTTCCTCAAGCGTGATGATGGCTCCATCTACAAGGGTGTCGTGTGGCCTGGTGTCTCGGTCTTCCCCGACTGGTTCTCGGCCAACATCTCCAGGTACTGGGATAACCAGCTCACTGAGTTCTTCTCCGCGAGCTCTGGCGTTGATATTGACGGTCTCTGGATTGACATGAACGAGCCCTCCAACTTCCCTTGCTTCTTCCCTTGCAACGACCCCGAGAAATCCGCCATTGGCTACCCGCCTGAGCCTCCTGCAGTGAGGACACCTCCCCGGGAGCTCCCTAGCTGGCCTTGCGTCTTCCAGCCTGAGGGAACTGAATGCAAGGAGCAGAAGGCCTTGACCATTGAGACCCCTACCAAGCGTGACGTTCTTGTTGCTGAGCGCGAGGAGACTGTCGAGGCTACTATTGCTGCCGGCAAGCAGCTTGGTCTCCCAGGCCGTGACCTTCTCTTCCCCAAGTACTCGATCCACAACAAGGCTGCTTACTTGGACTCCTGGAACGCCGACAAGGGTGGTCTCTCTAACAAGACTGTGAACACCGATACGATCCACCAGAATGGCCTGGCTGAGTATGATGTCCACAACCTTTACGGCACCATGATGTCGATCCAGTCCCGCGGGGCCATGCTTGCCCGCCGCCCTGGCCTCCGCCCCTTCATCATCACCCGCTCCACGTTTGCTGGCGCCGGCCACTCGGTTGGCAAGTGGCTCGGTGACAACATTGCTGACTGGCAACACTACCGTGAGAGCATCTACGGAATGATGGCGTTTGCTTCCATCTACCAAATCCCCATGGTGGGCGCTGATGTCTGTGGTTTCGGTGGAAACACGACCGAGTCGCTCTGCGCTCGCTGGGCCATGCTGGGTGCCTTCTCCCCCTTCTACCGCAACCACAACGAGTTGGGCGCCATCGGCCAGGAGTTCTATCGCTGGGAGAGCGTGGCTGAGGCTGCCCGCAAGGCCATCGATACCCGCTACCGCCTGCTCGATTACATCTACACTGCCCAGTGCAAGCAGTCCATCGATGGTACCCCCATGATCAACCCTGTTTTCTACCTCTACCCCAATGATGCCAACACCTTTGGCCTCCAGCACCAGTACTTCTACGGTCCCGGCCTTCTTGTCGCCCCAGTCACTGAGGAGAACTCGACCAGCGTTGATGTCTACCTTCCCAACGACATCTTCTACGACTGGTACACCCTTGACGTCGTTTACGGCAAGGGAAAGACCGTCACTGTCAAGGACCAGAGCTTGACTGATATCCCGCTCTATCTCCGTGGTGGCGTCATCATTCCTCTCAGGGCCAAGTCTGCCTTGACCACTACCGAGCTTCGCAAGCAGAACTTTGAGCTCATCATCGCGGTCGGCAAGGACCTCACTGCCGAGGGTGAGCTTTACCTTGATGATGGAGTCAGCTTGGAGCAGCAGGGTGTGACGAACATCAAGTTCAAGTATGCCTTGGGTGTTCTGACTGTCAAGGGTGACTTTGGATTCAAGACCGATCTGAAGATTACCAAGATCACCGTCGTTAGCGCCTTGAGGAAGAAGAGCGTGGATGTCAACATCCCGTTGACCCAAGCCTTCACGGCGGTGCTCTAGTGGGCGGCGGTATGATGAGAGTGTGTTCCATGTAACTAACGGGCCAATGATTATGATTGATGAGAGGAGCTTCTTGCTACGATGTGGTGGAATATACCCTTGTAATAGCATGAACAAAAAAGAAACCACGATGTCCATGTTCCCACTTCCTGCTATCAAACCATCTGAGTGGATACATACTGGACATATTCGTGAACTGGCAGAATAACCACCTGAGAACGAGGTTTATCCGTTATCTCTAGTGTTATGCAGGGCCTTGCAAAACCACCGAGTCAATGGTGCATGTGACGGTCGTGCCGCTCACTGATGCCCTCGCTCCGGAAATGGTGTACTTTGTGGCCGAGTTATAGTTGTCTGGCTCTCCCGTGCACCACGCCGTGTTCGTGCTTCCAGTCGCAACCTGCCGGGTAAGTTAGCACTTGAAAGCCCTTTATGTTGAGAGTGAAAGTTCGATGGTTCCGCCGCCCAAAATGGTACTCACAATTTTGATGTTCTTGAATGTCAAGGGCCCGAAGTTCCACGGCACATCGTAACTAGATATTATACAGATCAGTATCGACATCACGGCTGTAGTTCGGTTTTCGAGAAAAATATACTCGAGACTCACAGTTCAATGGCAAAAATAGCTTGGTTGAAAGATTTGCCCGCTGTGGTATAAGCCCATAGAATCAGCACCCACAGCTTTTATCCATCATTCTGCCTTTGGCTCGGAATGGGCTTTCCCCTCTAGACTCACCAAGAGGAAACGTATTGGTCACGGGCGAGCCGTTGGTACCCCTTGTCGTCGTCGTAGTCCATCCACTCCCATCACTGTTCAACACGTTCGAGAAGCTGTTCGTCTCTCCCGCATAAGTGTTGAACCCGCCTCCCCACGGCAATGAAGGGTTTGAACAGCACCATCCAGATCCAAACCACCAAGTGCCGCTTCGCCCGTCAAGCACATTCTGATAAACTCCGCTGTTGTCGGTCGGTTGGAGGCCTGGCCAAAGGTAGTATACTGCCGCTTTGGGTAGAGTTGGGACGACCATTTGTCCACTGAACGTAGTGAGCTTGGCTCCCGAGGGGGTGTTGTAGCGTAGAAAATACCATGCTGCGGCGGCAGCCTGAGTGGCAAACAGAAAAACAGGCAGAAAGATTACGGCTAGAAGCTGCATCTTTGCTTGATAACTCAAGACCTGAAAGTTGCAGGATGGGATGAGGCTCGAGATAAATGGAGGTTACCTATGGTAAGGTTGACCGTCATGTTGCCCATCAAGCAAGGGATAACCTTGCCATTATATGTTTTCTGGATGATTATCACTGAGAGTTTCAGGGCCTGGAGATCTGGATCCCAGCTGGTGGAATGATGTTTGGTTCATGGGCAACAATTACCCAAAGTGGTGCGGCATTAAATATCCCGACGTTGCAATTGAAACCTCGAAGTCCTGAAAAGGGAAGCCAGAGTGTGTATAACAACACTCTGCGGACATCGCAGTCACATGCAACGCGCCCCACAGCTACGTGGTGTTTTTGGCATGAACACAATAATTGGTAGGCTTGTGGTATTGAGCTGGTACGCATTAGTAAATCTGTTGTCCAATAGTCGCACGCATTACAACTTACCACGTGCTGGCGGGGAGAACTATGGCCAGGTTCGTAGACCGTATACTGGCAGTACATTCTGTATCAGTCATGTCGTTGTTCATCGCTTGCTGGACGTCTTCCTTGAGGCCTCACGAAGCCTCTGGTCAGCACAGACATGACCTATTAGGAGGGCGGATGGGGCACGCCTTGAGTATCTGCTCATGAAGTAAACCTGCATGTGCGATTAGCAGAAGAAACAGAGGCACGACTAGAGGTAATATCGAGAAGCGAAAAACCGTCCGAGCCTTTTTAAGACGCGCGAGGCAGGCCACTGAGGAAGCGTACCTCTAGGTGTGAAGCAAAACAACTGTAAGAAAAGTTGGTGGCAGCGACAGAAGAAAAAGGGGAGAGCGGAAAACAAAACCTGACACACCAAAAAAAAAAAAAAAAAAAAAAATTTTTATACCCACGTGTAGCTGAATGAGAATCTGCCTGCATGATCGCCTTGCAAAGAGCAAGCACTGGTTGATGGCGCTGAAAGCAATGTTAAGTTGGAATCATAAAAGTGAGGAGGAAATTGGCTGTGGAAACAAAGCAAATCAGGGGCATATTCTGACATGACCTTGAGCTGCTCCTCAACTCACTCCTCGGCCTTCACCCATCCTTCTTCAATGTTCTGCTTCCTGCTCCTTTGACTCCATTCAGGCGGCACATCAATACCTTCTTCTTCCTCCTTCTCGCCCTCCTCCTTGGTCTTATGCACTGCTGTTGGCCTGTGCTCGGCCGGTGAGTAGATGGTATATAGAATCAAGGGCGTCGGTCCCTGGTTCAGGAACTGATGCTTTGTCCCTGCTGGTACAATTACCATATCGCCTGCCTTGATCTTCTGTTCCTTGCCCCCAACCTGGGCGAGGCCGACGCCCGAGGTAAAGGTAAGGATTTGGTCCCTGTTATGAATCTGAGCCACGACTTAGCACTCCTGGCCGGTCTAGGTGGTAATAGCATTAGACAGGATGTGAGATACTTACCTCCTCCCCGATATCTCCACCCACGGGGACAGTCATCAGTACGAGCTGGGAGTAGAGCCCGGTCCACAAAACACGACGGAATTCGCCCGACTCAGAGGGCAAAGCTGTCGTCATGTCGGGGAAATATTGCATTTCATGCTTGGGAGGATCGCTATTGGGGGTCCGAAATGGAGCCATTGTGCGTTGGAGCGGCTTTGCGTGGTGAAATTGACAATGATTCAGTCGTCTTGTCTTCCGAAGGTCTAGTAAACGATGTGTATAGGAAGCGCCCAGTACGAGGCCCTGTTGACTTCTACCTGAGCAGACGTAGCGATGAGCGACACAGGAGAGCATTGGATACTGGGAGAAGTCCCATAAGGAAATGGGTACTCAAGTAGGAAACTGGAAAACGACGAGATGCAGGACGTCTTGGGGAGTTTTGTAGTATAAGGTATAAATCATAACGTCATCATCATGACCCGGATGCCGCATGGAGTACCCCAGCCCATGTAGGAATGAATCGACACAGGGACATTGACAACATGAGTTGTTACTCGGGGAGTTAGGGAAGAACCTGGAACCTGAAGACCCTGAAAAAAACGCCAAGGTACAACCCCCGGAGTCAACATGAACAGCAGCGCATTGTCTCACGACTATTTCGGGTTCTAGATTCGCGACCTCCATCATAAAGTAGTGATCGGCTTAATAGACAAATCCAAGCCACAAGTTATACCCAGGGCCAGCAGTCATCAATCGTCTTGCACGCTCAGCCTTCAATGTCAAACTCCTCATAGTACCGATAGAGGCCACTGCTATACTTCTGCCGACGAGGACCTTCCAGATATTCCTTGATCTTGGGTCTTTGCCTGACAGCATCGTACAACTCAAACAGCTTCGAGTGTTTACCCTCCTTGTCCAACTTCGCCATGGCCTTGGGGAACATGAACTTGAGGCCATCCAGACACTGCCTCATGTCAGCCCTAATACGAAGAGCAATCGGTGCTAAGGAAGGCACGGAACATACCTGGAAGAGGACCAAGTCCGCATATGACAGCTTGCCTGCGTAGAGGTAAGGGCCCTCACCGCTGGCCTTGGAGTTCAGGACCCTTTCGAAGTAACCGAGAAACTTAGGTAACCGCGTCTTGACGTAATGCTCGGCCTTCCGTTTGGCCTCTTCCTTTTGGTCCTCGTAATACAGCTCAGACGCAATAGGGTGATGGCAGTCGTGCGGCTCGTTGCTCAATCCATCCAGCGCCGTAAGTGCCAGCTCGTTAACCTTGTACAGAGCATCCGAATCGTCCGCGGCACTGGGTACGAGACCCAATCGCGGGCCTAGATACAGCAGAATATTGGGCGTCTGGCTGATGACAAGGTCACCGTGCTTGAGAATGGGCGGCGCAAAGATGGGAGGGTTGGTATTGTCGTCGGGTTTCTCGCCCTTTATATGAGCCATGACCTCGTCGATGCCTCCCTCGACCTTGGCCGTGTCGACGTACTCAGCACCGGCCTCCTCGAGGGCAAGCCGGATGAACTCGCCGCGGCCGGGGATCTCTGGCCAGTAGATGAGGTTGTAGGGCACATCCTTGTTGGACCTCTGTCGCTTTGCTGCTGCACCTTCGGACGACATCTTGAACCTTTCAGCTGCGGTTGACAGGGCAGTAGCAATCGTAGTAGTGATAAACGGAACACGCTGCGAAGAGGGGGATGGCAGTGGAAGTGAAGCTAATGATATTGGAAGCAGAAAAGCAACAGGTGTAACAGCTCTCAGCCGCGCCAGTTGTTTACAATGTCCCACGGATAGGAGGACCATTCGGATAAATAAATCACTGACGTAAATACCAAGACCGAGAAACTGCTTTCGGCCAGAGGCATACTGACAACACAGAAACCCGACATGGGGTAAGCTTGCATTTCCCCGCACTCGTTCGGCAGTTACCTAGAGTATCAGCCATGCGGTACGTACCTAACCAGCAAGGTACTTACGCCCCCGTCAACATAATTGACAGAAGGGTATACTATCGAAAAAATAGGTATGCGTTTCATTTACAAGTCATAACGTCCAAGCAAGCTAATAACATCGACGGAACGGCCATGTCCGCCTTTCGGATCCCATGACCGGGAGAGGTGGCCTCGACATACCTGCCACCTCTAAAGTGAGGCAGGTACCACAGCAGGTCTCGCATGAAATGCACACGACTAAAGCACACGACTCAGGTGTGAGCATTGGACCTTGCATACAGCCATGACCAGACGCAACTGACAGCTCGTTCGCGGAAAGATGAGGAGGGGTGCCGTAAACATCTTCACCTTAGCCAACCACTCTCTGGATCCGCTCACGGCACTCGGCAGGATCCTCAAACACATACCACACCTCTCTGCAAGTATCGCAAGGTTAGATCCAATACTCAAAAGGGGACCTCAGCCGTAGGAGTCGCACATACCTTGGGACACCCTTAAACGCTTCCTCGAACCGCTTGGGAGCATTCTTCGTTTCCGTACCGATGGCCGCAATATCGGTAACTTTCCGGATGAGAATCAATTTGATCCACTCTGGATGCTTCCTATACATCTCGCCTGCAGAACATGATTCCATGTGTCAGCCAGTGAGTTTTCTGGTACAGCTCACTTGTTTTGTTTTCGAATTCAAGGTATCATCAACTCACCATATGCTTCAGGGTCGCTTTGCGTTGAATCGCCTACACAGATCATTTTCTTCTTTGGCAGCCACTCGTACAGCTTCTTCATGCGATCGACCTTGTACTTTTGGGTTCCAAGCGTGAGATTGGAGAGCAACCCTGGAATGGTCATCCAACTGGCATCTCGCAAGATCAACTGGCCCCGGGGGTAGTAACGGTGAGTGAAATCCCGGAGGAAAGGGTAGAGGTTGTATGGTGATGCCGACAGGTAGAACCACGGTGCAGACGGCGTCACTATGTCCTTAATTTGCCAGTATAGCTCTGGCATGCCTGCAATTGGTGTCGGCTCTGCCTACACAAAGGGGGACATGTCGTCAATATCCGAGCTTCATCAAAGGGCTAGACGGTTGCGATGGAACGCAGAGAGCGCTAAACTTACCACAAATGTGGACCGTAGGATTCCCACAGGATCGCTCGTTTGCGTGATCTTGATAGTGTCATCGACATCTGTTTTGGAGCGTCGGATGTTAGAAGAAGCAAACGCTGGGCGTTTTGTGCGGGGGGAAAGGACTGTCTCTCATTTGAGTGACGGCTCGAAGACCACAGGCATACCAGAAATAACGGCCCAACCCTCAGGCTCTGTATAGAATGTATTCATTTCCAACAATCCTCCTGCGCCAGATGGGACTTCGGCCACTGACTTTACCACAGTTCCGGCAGCTGAGTCGGGGAGCTTCTTCAGCTCACTGCTGATACCGTTCCTGCCTCCAGGGCCCAGCCGCAACTTGGTAGACTCGCCAAACTTGATATCGACCCGCCTCCCAGGCAAAACCTCCATGAGGAAAGGAGTAATGCGCTGCTCAATCGTCTTCTCCTGCTTGTCACCCTTGGAGAGACCCACTTTTTCGGCGATGTCGCCTACAGCCTCAACAAACTTGGTTGATACGCGCGCGTCGAAAACAGCCGTCACAAACTCTGCCTGCCATGTACCATTTGGGCCGCGAAAGGCAACATTATCGAAGAGCCAGACCGCGTCGTTTTTCGACACGCCAATCGGTATGGGATTTAGCCGGCCAAGATATGAGAGCAGATGGGTAACCTTGAACTTTTGGACAAGGCCTTGGGCTTTCATCATGTTGGCGAGGGACGTCTCGGTAGGCTCGAAGCCTCGATCGCACCAAGTTTGGTGCTCGAGCATGCTCGACTCAGAGCGGCGGTATGTGGACGGAAGCGACATGGTGAATAGCGGCTGCTGAGGTTCACTGTCGGAAGGTAGGAGGTGGTTGAGGCCTTGGCGGGAGGAGTTTGATCAAGCGCATGAAAAGCAAACACGGTCACCAGGAACATGGCCATGATGAAGGCCTTATAAACTCGCTGCTCAATCGACTAATCAAGGATTCCATGACTGCATCATGATGGAAGATCACCACCATTCGACACAGCTAGGGCTGCTAGTGGCATCCTAGTGGCCCCCCACATGACGCTTGCACGTCGCTTGCCTAGTGCTTGGCCAGAACGCCGGGATACGTTGACACGGTCGGGAGGGCCTCGCCTCGTGATGCCGGCACGTCGAAACCTGGAATTACAACCCCCAGGAACCAAGCTAGGCCGCATCAACAGGGGCGCCCGTGTGTGATGCCCCTGTGCAGTATCCTAGATCGCCGCAGGTTAAAGTACCTTACCCTACCGCCGTGACCCTCTCTTTGGAGGCAGCATTGACGGCATACGAACAAGGGCTCTTCAGGCGCTCATTACCACTTTCCATGCAGGGGCGTACGCAACCTTTGGGTTTTCCAGCTTGCTTCAGGTTCGTTTTGTGCCCAGTTGTCGAAGGTTAACAAGTGGTTGGTAACCATTTGGATTGACAAATGAGCGAAAGAGACTGGAGAATTACGTATTGCGGGCTGATAAGCGCTCTAAACTAGTTGTCAACAAACATCAGCCCCGAACGGTTGCGCTCAGCAGAGCGATTCAGCTACCAACATACCACACAAATAAACCCGGTTTTGTAATTTGTCTCTTTCTTTGGAGCCTCCCTCCCCGGACTCTTTCTTCAGACGGTTTGTTGGCTCTTACAACACTGTTGATAAGATGATGTCATTCTCCAAACCTCAAGCGAATCAGGAGCGCACCTTACACGTGCCGTACCTGAAACGAGCCGCACATCAGGTGCCACGGAGTAGGCTCGAGTATCGAAGCAGAAGACACAAACAAGGCCACGCCCAAGGAGAGGTGACTAGCACAGGGTGTAGTGTAGGCTGATATGAAGGGGACGCGCCCGCCTGAATATCGAGATCCTCACCAGCCCCGGCCGGCCTCCGATCAACCCCGATGTGCAAAAATGCTGCGTGAAACTTCCGATATCCACTGCGCAGCGGCATTGCGTGCGCCATAAAAAAATCGAACATGACCCCAACCCGATTTGAACGGATAACCTTTCGATCTGGAGTCGAACGCGCTACCGTTGCGCCATGAGGCCGTTGATATGACTTTTTTTCCGAGACTAGGTGTCTATAAAGGTTCTGTGCAACCCACAAGGCAACGAAAATAAAGCGATTAATAGATCGGTAATGTATTAAGTTGCTGGAATGGGGAAAGTCGAGAAAGGTCTAGTGTTATAAGGTTAGCTAGTAATATTAGCGTACTATATTAATTACGTTACTATATAACAGTTAGTACTAACTATTATAAATTTTATATACCGGTTTCAAGAATAGCTTTAGAACCTTTATAAGTATAATTTAAAGTGGAGCATTCCTTTTTAGCCTTAGCTTAAATCACTTCCTAATATTTAAGTATAAACTCTAGTCCTTTTATCAAGTGTCTTCGTTTAGGATTTCTTTTCTTCTTTAACTTCTTATTTTTAATTTTAGTTATTAGGGTAATATAGTCTTTATACATTGTACCTATTCTTAACTACGTTATAATATTATTAATAGGCTGAATAATAATTGTTCCGATGTACTAGCTTACGTAGTTCCGTATCGCGTAGTTAAATACAGATAAATAATTAATTAAAACTAAAAAAGGAAAGAGGGAGAGGTCGTATCACGGGGAAAGGGCACCGTTGGATATAAGGTATAATCTTTATCGTTGTAGGAAGAGAGCAGAAAGGTGTGTGCACAGCCAGGGCATGATATAGGGCTCGAGGGCTGACCTACTAGTGTAGGTCGACCTCAAGCCTCAATGCTAAGGCTGAGCCCAGTACTATAGCTATAGCTGCAGCGTATTAGCCAATAGTACTACTGGCATAGGGTATGTAATTTAGCCTTATAATAGATCGAGAGTTAGGCTCTAGTATATACCCTTATATAGGATAAGCCTAGATTCTACCAGCCTCGACCGCCTTCCTTAGCTAATTTAACAACACACGTAAATACGATATATAGGTCGCGGTGCCTATTAAATAGGTACGTATGTTAATACCGCTAGTGCAGCCAATTAGAGGGCGCGTATTAATAGCGCTAGTGGGTCCTATAGGTCTTATTAATAGGACAAATAGGATGTAATCTATAATATTGGATCCTAATCGTTACAATAATAACGGAAGCAATTTCTATAATTATAGTAATATAAAATACAATTCCCTTAGGCGGAGCTAAAGTTTAAAGAAAATAATAAAGCGCCTAGAGTCCACTTGCTTTGGGAGTACCTACTTTTATAGTAGGTAATATAAAAAGAGAAGATCTTTTCGCACTGCTATGAATGTCTTTAGGTATTGTCGACCCACCCTCTCCCGCCCTATCCCCACCCTTCCCGCTTTTTTTTAACTAATTAAAATTAGTATATCCAGCGATAGGGTGTAACGGTTCTGAGCGAATAAAGCACAGCGTACAGTCGTAGGGTTGAAATGCTATATTTAATAAAGAAAGCAAGAGAGGAAAGACTGCACCAAAAGGGTATAGTTAGGAAGAAAGTTTTATACAACCAATACCAAGACCGCACGGGCTAAGCAAATATACGGGTCTAGCTAACTAGAAGGCTCGTATCCCTATCGATAAGGCTATACAGCTTGGCAATAGCTAAGTTTAAACTCCTGGGCGCTAGCCTATAATATCACCCCCTTGCTCCCTCTTGGGAAGCGTAGTCCCACCGTATAAAATACAATTCAATATAGCTAAATATACGAGAAATGACCAAAATCCAACGCAACCGCACCCAGCTAAATGCCTATTTAAATAAGGAAGAAATTAATAATACTAAAAAAAGTATCTATACTAAGCCCCCAAATAAACGCTATATAACAACCTGCTCCCTACCCAAATCGGCGATGCCCTACTAAGTACGTAGCCTTATAGAACTATACTTAAAGGCCGCGGGTACTAAGATTGAATTAGGAGATATTTTTAAACTTTACTTATTAGGAGACCTCTTCTACTATTAAATAAATTTATATTTAAAACAATTAGAATCAAAGTTATTACCCAATACTTTGTATCGCTCTGCTTCTTCTACTAGTAGTAGCTTTATTATTACCGCTATAACGATAGTTCAATTATCCTTATACTTACGCAATACAACGTCTATTCCCTCTTTTAATTGCGTTTTAAATAAATATTAGTATTGTGCTAGTTATACGTAAAGAGGTAAAATAAATCTAACTATATATTTAATTAGCAGGCATTATACTTAAACAATTAATAAAGGCCCCTCCTTGACGAACGTACAAACCTCCTTCTACTATAGTATTATTAGGGTCGTCTTTATTAAGACTACTCAATCCGAAAACTCTTCTTCTTAATTATCGCTATTATAACTGTCTAAGCCCCTACCAAATTGTATTCGAATATTATTTATCCTCGTTTTTTTTATACTATTTGAATTAGTAAGATCTATTTCTACGATTTGTATACTTTCCCTCTTTCTTAGAAGTATCTATAGGATCACCGTTATCCTTAATCGGAGTATGCTTCGAAGACGACGAAGAAGTAGAAGCTAAAAGAAAAATATTACTATTAAAGAGAAACTCTACTCGCACGTAGATGAAACTCTATTCGAACGTGGATAAAAACGTCAACTTCAATGTCTTTTTCCGTATAGTTAGCATTATAGTAGGGGGCTAAAAAAATGTATTAGAAATTTTATAATTTTTTTATAAGTCTCAAGTCATTACCGTACGTACCTTATAACTCTCAGAATCCTAAGGAAAAGAACGAGGATATAACAAAAAGATTAAAAGTATAAAAAGCTTAAAAGTCCAAAATGAGAAAACTTTAGATTCTGCCTAAGGTGTTAAAACGCTACCTGATGTATAAAATCCGCCAAAGTTCAACAAATAATTTAATACTACTATTGACTTTATAAATTAATGTTTGGCTAAGTTATACTTAGAAAAGGCAAAGTGGATCCACGTGCGAGTAGAGTTTCATCCACGTGCGAGTAGAGTTTCATCCACGTGCGAGTAGAGGTTCTCCTATTAAAACGGCGGAGATATTCCAATAATTGGGAATATTATTTAGGCACGTCGGTTTAGTCTAAGAAGCGTTACTTCCAATTATAATTAAGGCCCGCAATTAATTAACTAACTTTGGCTAATTCTAACTAAGAATTAGTACGAGCGTAGTAGAGTACTTCCTCAAAGCGGGCGAAGAAAACTACTATTAATTCGCTTAACTTCTAATAAAACCGGTAAAACTCCTAGCTGGCGCGCTTCGTAGTATTAGAGTCGCCGTAAGTAAGGTAAAACTTATCGAAGTCCTGCGGCGAGCGAAGGGAGGAGGCGAACGCGACGAGTAAGCGTTTAACGGCGGGCAAAAGGCAAGCGAATAAATGGTAGAACTACGCTTTTATATCGCCTATAGCGAACCTACTAACGTAGAATTTCATTTGCACACTAAATACCTATATTTCGAAATCCTCTTTATCTCCTATAAATTTATATAATTGAAGGAGTACCAGCTTATAAATAACGGCGGGCTTCGATAGAAATTCGGTTAGTAGTGTCTAGAACGTAGCGGTAAATTACTAAAGTCGTTCTTAGGGGTCTTAAAATTAAAGGATTTGAGGAAATATTAGTACTATTATCGAGAGGGCGGGGGTCCGGGCAGTAGAGATTTAGCTTAATCGCAAATAAACAAAAGAAATTAAGCGAAATAAGTGAAAAGTCGTCGCTAAGGAACGAGAGCGACGGTAAGAGACTCTTTAAGCATACAGGCGAAGCAACGAGGGTTTTAAAAAGAGGGTCAAATATAATATAACGGTTCTAAACGAGTAAAGTACAGCGTATAATTATATAATTGAAATACTATATTTAATAGAGAAAACAAGAAAAGAAAGACTATACGAAAAGGGTATAGTTAAGAAAAAGGGTTTATACAACTAGTACTAAGACCGCACAGGCTAGGCAAATATACGGGTCTAGCTAACTAGAAAGCTCGCATCCCTATCGATAAGGTAGGTACCCTATCGATAAGGCTGCACGGCTTGGCAACAGCCAAGCTTAAACCCCTAAGCGCTAGCCCTATGACACAGGGTATTCGCAGCCCAAAATAGCGTATTCGCAACCCCGATAGGGCATTTACAACCCCGAAGAGCGTATTCGCAACCGCGACCCCAATAAGGCATTTCTTCCTCAAAAGCGATTGAAATAACGAAAAAAATTAATATAGGATAGAATTTAATATACGATAGCGACTAGACGTCGTGACCCAACAAGCGCCCACCCCCCACAGTGGCCCACCCTTAAAATTAAAATATCTTTAATATCTTTATAACTACGTAATTTTTTCAACAACTTTCAATTTTAATAATATTTATATACCTTTTACCATGCCGGCTACACTTTTTTTTCCTTTATAAGTCGGTACTTACACTATAAAATTATCTTGGGGCTTTTATTATAAAAAAATTAATATTAAATGTTTAAATATTATAGATATATTGTATTAAACGGTAAACTTATAATTTAGGTCCTCTTCGGCGTTAGTTTAATGTTTACTAAAGTTAATTTGAATAAGCCTTAACGTTATAAAGATTTTAATAAAATTCTAAAATTTTGCCGGTTGACCGGTTATAGTACAGTTTTATAACTCGGCGTAGGGTAGAAAGTTTAATTAAATATTTATCCTCAATACCTTTTATTATCTTCCTATTACTCCTATAAAGTTTAAAAGATAAGTTTATACTTTCAAGCGTCCGTTATATTAAATTTGGGCCATTGAGGGGGGTGGGCGCWTGWKGGGTCACGACGTCTACAATTGACTTGCGATATATATAATATGCGAATGCTTTATCGAGAATGCGAATGCTTCGTCGGGAATGCGAATACGCTATTCTAGGCTACGAATGCCCTATTAGTGTTGCGAATGCGCTAAAAAAGCGGGGAATTTGGATGTACCGATTTTCATTGGTCGGGAAAGCGGGAAGGGTGGGTCGACAATGCCTAAAGATAATAATGGTAGTGCGAAAAGACCTTCTCTATAAAAAAATGCCTAATTCTTTTTCTTCCCGCAAAAAAGACTAAAATTCAACACCTCAAAACGATAAGAAGCCGAACAATTTAAAACATACTAGAAAGATTACCAAGGTACAAATAGTTCTCTACCCGTTAAAGGTAATTAGGAAGGTTGTTTTCTAATTCAACTTTAATTACACGAGACATTTAGTTACAAACTAAAACTCTAATACGGATTCAAATTTCAGTTCACTAAAACGCGCTATAAGCCTACTATAACTTTTGTACTATTTTAATTCTAACTTTACATTTTAATTGTATAATTACGAATAATAAAAATGAAATGAAACTCCCGCCAATCTTCTTTGCTATAATTTATTTCTAATTGCAGAGGGTATAGTAACATTTAAGTTTGATTGAGAAGTTAGAATTAAAGGGTAATAAAGTTGAGTTTTAACCTTTTCTATAGGAAAAAAAAATAATTGGGCGTTTATTTGTAAGAGTGCTGTACTAGCTAACCCCCACTCCCAGTCCTATTCGTAAATCCCCCTTATTGAAAAGAAAGAAAAATGGAAATTTTTTAGGGAAATTATTTTTGAGAGATTCGTTATATATAAAATGTTTTTTTTTTTTAAAAACAAAAAAAAAAAAAAAAAAAAAAAAGAAACTTGGTCATTTTAGAGACTTGGTCATTTTAGAGACTTGGTCATTTTAGAGACTTGGTCATTTTAGAGACTTGGTCATTTTAGAGACTTGGTCATTTTAGAGACTTGGTCATTTTAGAGACTTGGTCATTTTAGGGTTTATTAATTGACCTACATCTACCGAAGCGGAGTTAAAGGACGGTTCGTTTACAATTAAGTTTTTATATAATAGTTTCCTATAGTTTTATTAGTTAAATGCGTAGTACAACTTTATAACTAGTTAGGGCATTTTACTAAACTATTATTATAGGGCTAAGGCCTGGGCAATAGCGCTCTAGTTCTCACGACTAGAGCTATTAGTAGCGCCGTAGCTATATTAGTATAATTCCTATTAAAACCTCTTATCTATAATAGAGCGGCCTCTAAAATAGACTTTTCCCTCTTCATAGAATTTCAATTAAACTATATAATTAATACTTATATTAATTATACTATCCTCGTTATATTAGGTTCTACTACGATAAACCCGATAGAACGAAACGATCTATCGCCGCAATAACGGGCGTAATACGTTATATTAAATATATAAGGGTTACTGATTGAATTCGTTATAGGCGCTATTAGGTAATAGTTGGCCGAAGTATAAGCCCGCCTATATACTACTATATATAAAGAAGTAAAACGCTAAGAACGCTTACGTAAAGAGAAGGAAGAATTTGCTAGGATGCTCTTTATTAATAATAAATTTACTTAAATTGTTAAAGCTACCGTCGGTTCCCCTATTTTTTAATACTTTATAATAATTACCGTTAGTTAAAGCGTCCTAATCGGTACTGTATTAAAAACCGCTCCCTAACCGTACTACTTTAAATATAAGAGCTACCGTTAGCCGAAGTAAAATAGGACTTCCTCTTCCTTTAATTTGCATATAATTTTTAAAGAAAAAAGAATAGCGAGAACGATCATTAATAATAAATTTAATTGGCTAATACTATTAGAAGCCTTACCAACTGTAACGGGTCTGCAAGAGTAAGACATAGCGAGCAGTCGTGTAAGGTTGAAATGCTATATTGGATAGAGAAAGCAAGAGAGGAAAGATTGTATTAGAAAGGTGTGGTCGAAAGAAGGTTTTATATAACTAGTACTAAGACCGTACGGACTAGGTAAAAATGCGGGTCTGGCCAATTAGAAGGCTCGTATTTGTATCGATAAGGTAGGCACCCTATCGATAAGGTTGTACGGTTTGGTAGTAGCTAAATTTAAACCCTTAGGCGCTAGCCCTATAATATTACCCCCCTATTCCCCTTTGGGGAGTGCGGTCTACTGTACAAAATATATTATAATTAAATATACGAGAAAATAATTAAAATTTAATATAACCGTACCTAGTTAATGCTTATTTAAACGGGGAAGAAATTAATAATATCAAGAAAAGTATTTCTATTTAAGGCTATAAATAAACGCTGTACAACCACCTACTTACTACCCGAGTCGGTAATAATATGCCCGCCGTTACCTATATAGAGTTGCGCTTCGGTTAGGGTATTATGATTAAATTAGGAGATATTTTTAGACTTTGCCCATTAGGGGACATCTTTTGCCGTTAGGCAAATTTATATTTAAGTAATTAGAATTAAAGTTATTACCTAATATTTCGTATCGTTTTATATCTTTTACTAATAGTAGCCGCTTCTTTCCTTCGCTAAGGAATGGCCTTAGTAATTCTTATACCTACGAAATATAATATTTATTCCCTCTATCAATTACGTTATAAATAAGTACCTATATAGTTGGGCGGCCAAAGGTACTATTCTATAACTTTCCTATTTACTTAGCAAATAGTATACCCTGGTAAGTTAACTAGAGGTCTCTTCTTTTATAATATAAGTAGCGCTCCTCTACCCTTAGTATTATTAGGGTCATTTTTAATAAAAGCGTTTAATCCGAGAATTCCTCCTTTTAATTATCGTTATCGTAACCGTTTAAGTCCCTACCGGATTGTATTCGAATATTATTCATCTTTATCTTTTTATATTATTTGCACTAATAACATTTATTTTTATAATTTGTATACTTACTCCCCTTCTTCTATTTATTCTTCTACTTCTAAGATAGCGATAAGGCGGAGGACCTCGTTGCCGAAGTATTATTAATAGAGGTATTTATAGGATTGCTAGCGTTATTATTAACCGGGTTGTTACTATATTTTTAGGAGGGGTGAACGATGAGGAAGAGGAGGTAGTAGCTAAAGAAAATTATTATTATTAAACTTCCGGAAGTAAGTGAATAATTAAAAATACTATTTAGGTACTTCGGTCTAGTCGGAGAAGCGTTGCTTCTAATTGTAATTTGAAGAAGCCGTTATTAATTAATTTTAATAATATCCGGCTAAGAATTAGTCCGGGTATAGTAGAATACCTCCTTGAAGCGAACGATAAAGGCCGTTATCGATTTTCTAAACTTCTATTTAAATTAATATAATTTTTGATCAGTGCGTTTAATAGAGTTGGGGTCCTTATATGTAAATCGGAATTTGTTAATGAGCTTATAAAGTATATAGGTCTTCGGAATACTAACGAAGGCGATTAGAAGTTTTTTAACGGTAGGCGAAAGGTAAGTGAGTAAATAGCAGAATTGCGCTTTTATATCGCCAATAGCGAACTTATTAACGTAGAGTTTAGATTGTGTATTAAATACTTATGTTTCGAAATTTTCCTTATTCCTCGTAAATTTATCGAATTGAGGGAGTACTTATTTGGGGGAGACGGCGGCGGGTGGCCGCGACGAGATTACTTCGGTTAATAGTGTTACGATGTACCAGCTCACGTACTTCCGTCTCGCGTAGTTAAATAGGAATAAATAAATAAATAACTAAAGCTAAAGAAGGAAAGAGGGAGAGGTTGAAAGTTGGGTTTAGATGTATGCCCTTATATGGGATGGGCCTAGATTCTGCCAGCCTCGACCGCCTTCTTTATTTAATCTAATAATATACGTAAATGCGATATACGGGTCGTAGTACCCGTTAAATAGGTGTGTATATTAATACCGTTAGTATAGTTAATTAGGGGGCGCGTATTTATAGCATTAATAGGTCCAATAGGTTCTATTAATAGGACGAATGGAATGTAATTTATAGTACTAGATTCCAATTGTTATACTACCCCCCCTTCCAGGTTGAGGCTCAGCCCCAAAGCCGAAAAGAAAGAAAGAAAAAATTTTTTTTTACTCTAAATAGGAATCGAATACTTCTTCTAACGTCCTCCTACTTCTTCCTTACTGTTATTATCCTTCTTAAACCAATTCATAATCCTTCTATTAATTTATCGTTATTATTATAATCTAATTTATTGCTTAGTAACTATTAGTCTAACCGTTTATGGGGTCTTGGTATTGTCGGGTTTATTTCGTAATATTTTTTTAAAAGATTCATTGAATAAATAAAATTGCTTGCCGGCCAGAATTCAGGGTCGGGATCCTAATCCTTCTATTTTATTTATCATTCTAACTTTCCTCTTACTACCCTTAATAAAATAATTTTCAAAACTTCCCATTCCTCTTAATCACCGATTAACTCGCTAATTAGGTTCTTACTGCCTTGTCTAAGTACTAGGTTATTAGTATACTTCCTTAAATAATTAATATAATAAACGGTTACTCCTCTCTATCCTTTAGGAATTTCTAGTTTGTAAGGATGCCCTTTTATAAATTTAATTTTGTGAGGGATACGTATTTGTCGCTAATTGAATTTATCGCTCGGGCTGTCGGTAATCTATCCTCTTCTAATTATAAAAATACGGTCTCTAATGCTGAAGTTTAATTCCCTTCTATATTTATTCCTTTAAATAGTTTATTATTATTCAACCTTATTAATAGTATAGTAGGCCGTAGCGTAAAAGGCCTCTTATTGGTTAATTTCTATCTTAGATAATTTTAGATTTATTCGGTCTTCCTAATCTAATACGCTAGGTATAGGGAAACTTATAATAATTTTTCAGGAGGATAAATTATTTAAATTATTGTGGAGAAAGTTTATTTAAATTATATCTAATATTAAGATAAATTCGGATTAATCGTCCTAATTATAATTAATATATAGCCACAATCGCTAGTCGATATATTAATATAAATTTTTAATTTAGTTAGCGGTTTATAAATAATTTAACGTAGTTAATCTCTATTTAATATTTAATAATGAAGCTACTTCCTATATTATTTAGAATACAAATTACGGTCCTCGGTTATTGAATACCTCCTTTAGTAATTTAAAAATATAATATAATCTTCGATAGTAGAAAATTATTACGTTTTTAGCAGTGATTATGTTTTTGTAAGGGATACTCCAATTTACCTTCGTAAACCGGTTTATAATGACTATTAATATATTGTAGCCCTATCGATCCAAGGGTATTGATTTGAAATCAATTATTAGTAATTTTTACGCTCGATAGTCCTCTTTTAGAGAAATTGAGTCTATTAATCTAGGAGTCTTGTTTTTAGGAGCCTTTAATATTTTATAAATCTAATAATTGCTAATATATCGATTTATATAAACCGCCAATCCTACCTACTAATATTATTTGTAAATTGTTCGCTTAGCTTTATTTCTACTTAAGTATATTAAAATAATTAAGTAGTATATTACTTCAATAAATTTAATTTGTAAATTAACGTTTTTCGGAACTACTAGTTTATAATCCTTAGTTAGTAATCTATCTTTAATAACGAAGGGCGAACTTTCCTCCTTCGCCTTCTTTCTATAAATTAATAATAATTCTATAAGGTGGTTAGTTTAAATTAGTTTATTCGTTAAATTATGATTAATTTCCAATTCGGTAATTTCAATTCTAACCGCTTTATGCTCCCTTTCTAAATTAATTAATATATCTACCGGTTTATTATTAGCGAAGGTAAAGAATCCGTCTTCGTCGGGTTTAAATATTCGCAAAGTAAATTAATCCTCCTTCTTATCTTTAATTGTCTTTAAATCCTCCAATTTCTTTAATAACATATTTACGGCTATATTATCTTTATTTAATCGATAGCTTATTCGGAATTGGTATTTTAATAAAGTTTTGGGTTAATAGATTTATTTACTATTAAATGCCCTTTTTATATTAAAATATGCGAAAATATAATAATTTATAAATATAATAAAGGGTTTCGTACCCTTAAATTCGGGGCGCTATTATTCGATACCCTTTAGTATTACTATCAATTCCTTATTATATACTAGGTAGTTAAATTCGGCCGCATTTATAATTTCCGAATAGAACGCTACCGGGTACTATTCCCCATCCTCCTAAAATTAATTTACTATTCTAGCGTATACTTTATCGCTAGCGTCTATTTTAATCTATATCTCCCTTTTATAATCGAAATAGTAAAGTATTAGTACGCTAAGGAGATTCCTTCTTAACGTATTAAAAGCCTCTTCGTAACGATCGTCCTATTTAAAGCCCAAGTCCTTCTTTATTAAATCTGTTAATAATTTAAATATTTTGTTAAAGTTTTTAGTAAACTTTCGGTAGCAATTACAAAATCTGAACAAAATTTATATACTTTTTATTATGGTAGGTACCTTCTAGTTTCTTATTGCTATTACCTCTTTTAAATCTAGAAAGACACTATTAGTATTGATAATAAAGTTTAAAAACTTAGTTTTAGTTACGTTAAACTGGTATTCTTTAATATTAATTTATAATCCTGCTTTTTCCAACTATTATAGTATTATATCGACGTATTTATTATAACCCTTCTAATTATCGGAATAAATTAAAATATTGTTAATATAAGCGTTACAAAAATTATAGAGGTAGTCTATTAAAATTTTGTTAATAAATTGTTTGAAGGGTAATACTTTATACTTATATATTATATATTATATTAGGAATACTACTAAATTTTTATAATTTAGGTATATTCGAATGTAGTAAAATATTCATTAAATATCCACCTTGGTAAATATTTTAGCTTGGTTGATTTATACTAGCATTTCGTTGATAAGGGGCAAAGGATATCAAGCCTTCTTTAATAGGGCGTTAATTTTACAGTAGTTTACGTAAAAGCGTAGTCTTTTATTAACCTTTAGTATAAATAGTATAGGAGTCGCCTATAGTATTAAAATTAGTTTCGATAAATCCTTTTTAAAAGTTATTAGTAATATATTATTTATCTTCTTCTAATTCTCCGAATATTATTTTGTATAGGGAATTATATCCGAGATAAGAAGAAAACCTACTCTCTTCTGGCTTAACTTTATAGTTGATCTTATTTTTAAATTCTAGAAGAATATTAGAATCACTCTTACTAAATATATTAATACAGTTTTAATATTTCTTACGTAGTTTATTTATTACTAATTGACGGTATTCTTTTTTATTTTCTAGTAGTATATTAAAATTTCGTAAGTATTCAATTAACTTATTAATTTCGTATAAATTTATTTCCTTAATAGTTTTGCTATATTGGGCGTAGAAATTTATTACTATTACAGTAACTACTGTATAATTACGAGGGTATTTCTTTATTCAATTAAATTCGCATTATATATAGTAGGGACCTTACTCGTCCTAATATAAATATATATCTTTATTTTAGCGGTAAATATCCTTAACTAATTGTTCTATTTTTAAAATTTTTATTACGGAAGCGTATTTATATTTGATACTATTAAAGAATTATTATTTTATTTAATTAATTTTAGGGAGGGGATCGTTTCAATTACGATATTTCATTGTATATATACCGGTTGGCTGCCACTCCGCTAATAATTTACCTTTAGGGGTTTCGGTATATTTCCGTTCCTTCGTATCCTTTTCTTTAATAATTAATTGCTATTCCTTCTTCTTCATATCTTATTCTTCCAATTCCTTAATTATTTTCTTTACTATTTCTTCCTTTATTGCGGCTTTCTTATTCCATTTTACCGCTTCTTCTATTTTAATTTAAAATTCAACGATAGCTACATTTAATCTTTAAATTGTAGCCTCGGCCTTTTATTTATTTTAGGGGGTTCTAATTTATAGCAGTATTTTATTAGCCTATCATTTATCCTCCTAGATTATAAATTAATTTTATCGTTCGATATCCTTTTAAAAGGTAGGGTGTTTAAATAATTTGGAACGTTTACCGACTTCAATATTATAATTTATAAATACTTGAAATAAATCTTTAGGGAAGATGAATTAATTATTATAATAATTAGGTAGAATATTATTTTTTATTAACTATATTCGACCGATAATTATATCTTTTATTATCGTTAGTAATATAACTATTTATTAATTAAGGAATTTAAAGCTTTATATTTATATAGCGTTCAAGAGTGCTTTCATAATGACGTCGAATTTAATTAATTTATAAAGCCGTATATAACTTGGCGGAAATTTATTATTAAATTTAAATTTTAAATACTTTTATAATGTATTAGTAAATTACTAGTTTACAATAATATATGTATTTACTCTTGTGTCGACGAGCGCGTTGAAGGTAGAAATAGATAATTTATTATTAATTACGCTATATTTAACGAAGGAAAATAGTCCTTTCCCTAAATAATTTTATGAATTGAACTTATTAGTACTTTCCTTTTTTCCTATTAATATACTAATTAATATTTCGCTTAAAAGGGAAATTTAATTATCCAGGCGGTTTAATTTTCCGAATCCTCCTTAGGTTCGACAATAGTATTAGAATTTTTAATACCTCCTTCGGCGAATTTAATATTATTGTTAGGAATTTAATTTATATTTCGTAAAGTTTAGCGTTAACTGCTTTATAAAGCTTTTCGCGACGGGGGTAAGCGGTAATTATATAGTTAAGTTTATAGTAAATAAAATACTTTCCTTCCGAATATAATTTGCAGGTCTCCTCTTCTAAGAGTTTTTTATATAAAAATGAAAAATTAAGTAGGTGATTGCGAGGAAGTCCGAAAATAATATTTTAAGAGGGCTTTTTAAAACCGAATAGTTTAAGCGTAGAAATCTTTTTATCCCGGTTTTTATTTTTATTCTAACTTTGGTTTATATAGAAGCTTTCGTCGAAGCTTTAGCGAAGTTACGAAGGTGTATAGTAACCTTATAATAAAGTTTAGCCTTCTATTAATCATTAAGGATATTATAATAATTAATTAAACGGGTGAAAGTAATTTTTAAACTTTTCAAACGTTTATTAATACGTATTATTAAACGTTCGTACTCTTTATAAGCCTTTTTATTAATATTAAAATTATAGTAGCTATTTTTTAAATAGGATGTGAATTAATCGATAGTCTCTAAGCGAAATTTACTTGCGTTAGGTCGAATAAGAAGAAAAAAATAAAGGGACATTTATCTAGAGAGTTTGGAAATAGTATTACTAAAGGCGGCTTCGTCGTTAGCGAAATAACTAGTATTAGCGTATAATCGGTAGTATATTTAATAATACTATATATTAAAAGAAAGTTTATTTCCCTCTTTACTAAAGAAAGTAAAAATATTTACTTTTACCGTATTATTTTTGCGGCGTCCTCTTTCGAATAAATATAAATTATCGGGGGTATTTCGATTACGGGGATTAGAATTATTAAAATGGGGGGGTCCGTTAGGTAACGATAAAGGGAATCGCTATTATTATTATTATTATCCTTATTCGGATTTTTATCGGCGTTGTCCGGATTACTACTTCCTATATTAAAATAGTACGGCGGGGCCTTCGAAAATCGATAATCGTTAAAAATCTTCGAGGGTCGTCCGCTCTTTCTAAATAAGTAATCGGATTTGCGAATATAATAAATAACGTTAATTAAGGGGATCATATTAAGAGAATACTTAATAGATTTATAAAAAGTAATTTTCTCTTTGGTTTTATTTAATGTAATTTGTTTAGTAGTATCCAACTCTTCCGCCGTTATACAAAAAAAAATTATAATGCGTTTCAAACTATTAATTTATACTTCAAAGTAAGATATTTAAAAAGTATATTAGGCTTAAAAGTAATTGATTTTATTGATATAATCTTTCTTAAGTTCCTTTACTTAATTACGGTTATATTCCTTATATAAAAAGATAGCGTTTTCGGTAATATTAGTAATAGCGTCGATAGCTTTTTCGGAAAGTTTATGCTATTTATAGTAATTATTGCGGAAAATATTATATCTATTTCTAATCCTTTTCATTTTGGTAACTAAATCCTTGTTATTTTAATTAATTACTTTTAATTATTATTCGAAATTAATTATTTCCTTTTTTGAATAAATTTATTTAAACTACCCGCTCTAAAGCGGTTATCTACGCTAATTTAATACCTTTGTACCTTTTAAATAAAATATATTACTTATTTATTAATTTTATTTATAGTTTCGTAAATGTAATATAGGGTTTCGGCGATTTTCTTAATAATATTAGCGAAAGCTTCTATAATATATATTTAAATACTAATTTCTCCCTATATAGTTTTGAAGTTTTAAATTATTAACGCTATAAATTTTTAAAAAGTAAGAGGGATGTTCCAATCCTTTATAGTAGGGGATTAAATGCTTAATTAGGTTATAAGGTAGAAATAAATCATACAATTTTCTTAATCGTCTTCACAATTACTGTTAAATAAATTGATATAATTAATTCCGTTAATAATAATTTCGCTCGCTTTTAAGGCGTAGTAATATATTTCGACTAATGGATAGAATTTATCCATAAAAACGGCGAAATTGCCCGCTAAATTTTATTGAGCTTATTTTCCTATTAGGTAGGCTATTAAAGGAGAGGGTAATTTAACCAATAGGTCGATTATATAATTGTTAAACTTTCGGGCTCCGATAGAAATATAGCGTCCTTACGAATTTTATAATATAATACTTTTATAACGTATATTGGAAATACTTTTAAAACTATTTTAATTCAACCGGATATATTAATAAAGGATCTCCTTACTAGAATACTATTTATAAAGGGGTACTATTACGAACTTAAGCGATATAAGGGTCGCCCAAGCTATCGGGGCCCGACAGCCCCACCTAAGGAGGATAGTATAACCCTAGAACTAGGATTGGACTGGAAGGGCGTATAAGAGTGCTTATTATAGGAGAGGGCTTACTAGCGAGCTAGTGCTTACGAGTGAGCCGGGGCTTACGGGTGAGTAAAGGTTTACGATGAGCTAATAATACTATCGTAAGCAAATCCTACCAAGGCAAATGGGAAGCAAGGTGTCAGGAGTATAAAGGGACGATTGGAGAATTTAAATTGTTAAATAGCTCGATAGTAGTCAATTGATTATTATTACCGAGACTAGTATAACGCTACTATACTTATTATAAACCTTTTAGCTTTACCGAACGTTTTCTAATAGTATTAACCTTTAGCTATCTTATTTAAGTAGATTAGATTGCCGTTCGTTATACGTTGACTACTCCCTTTAGCCTATCTCGGATAGTATTAAAGGTCCGTTCGCTTTACTATATTATCTTCTACCGGATACGCTAATACCGCCTCCAAGGGCGAACCTTTAAACGTTACTACTATATAGTAGCACCTTCTCCCGAAAAATATTTTTCTGAACTGGCTCCGACCAATTAGAAGCCGTCTTTCGAGAGTCAACCAATTAGGACTGGGTATTCTGACTCGTCGTCTCAACACCAATACAATCATTACGACTTTTTACTACCGCGAGAAGGGCCCCGACCCCGATATCTCGACAAAATCGGCTACAATAGCGCCCTTCGAGGATAATATCGTAGCCACCCTACGCAAAGCTAACGAGGAGCTTATTTAAGAACTCTAAGCGCGATTTAATATCGCCGAAATTACTATCGAAGCTATCGACAAAGTATACGAAGGCCTCAAAACCACTATATAACGAAAGGCGGCCGTCCCCCTCCGAGTAGAGCTTCACTCGCTCCTTTCTTCCTTTTTCAATATTAATAGAATAGGACGATCCTCCCCTCCCCCCGCTTATTTAACTATAGCTACTACGACCAACCAACTAGGGCCTTCGGCTAAGCGCTATCGAAAGGACCCGACCCCACCGATTATAGCGCTAGCCCTATATACTAGCCAACCGACCCTATAGATAACCCTATTTACCCCTTACTCCGACCCTACCCCGGCTGATTAAAAGAAGCTACAAACGCCCGGCGAGTATAAATGAATGAATGTATTTTACGACTACGTTCTACYARTACTAGATAATAAGTCGTGCCCGCGRCGGCGGCTGGGCATAGGTATATAAGTGCGGGGAAAAGCCTCCTTGGTTAGCTAGGTTAGACCCTAGCGTGGCCGTGGGCTGAAAACCCTAATTCTTCTTGTACGGTCCTGGCCCCACTGTTTTATTCCAGGCCCCTTAATCTCGGGAGAGCGTATACCTTTGCGTATAGTAGTGGCTCGTCGTCTAGGTTGGGGGTCTCCGCTCTGGCTATCCTCATCCCCTGATATCCTCCTCCTCGTAGCACCTGGATGTATGTGTATCCCTCGTCCTTAAGGGCCTATACTCTTACGAGAAATATAGCGTAGCTGGTGCCGAAGGCTTTCGGCGTATCTTCTACCGCGTTCGGGTTGCGGTAGAAGAAGAAGAAGAATGAATTTTGCGACTACGTTCTACCAATACTTCGGGTTGCGGTATATAACTAGTAGGCAGACGAAGAAGTGTCCTTTCTCGCGGGGCGCTCCGCACATATAGTATCGGAAGGTCTCTRGAGGGTGGTTGAAGCGGTCGTAGTAGGAGTGGAAGTCCCAGTAGCCTATTCGTTCCTCGATCCATCTCGCTAGGTGCTTACGTAGCAATCCAAGGTAAGGGTTGTCATTCTTATACCAAGGCTGGTCTGCGAAGCTCTATGGTTTATTATCGGCCTAATATAAGTCCGGGTCGGATTCGGATAGTAGCGTCCACTATCCGGGGCGGTATATCTGTTTCTCGGCGCCGGGGGCGAGCTAGTTCCGGAGGGCCGGTWGTCGAGGGAGCTATACCTCGTCCGGGGGTATATTTAGCGGGAGTTGTAACTTTGCGAGGGCGTATAATTTGGACTAGCCCCTTGGGGGGGGATTCCTTAGCCTTTGCGTAAATAAGTGTATACCCGGGAATATATACAGTCTAGCGGCCGTCCTCGCCGTCTCCCTTCCTATAATCTCTAGTAGGGCAATGCCGGCCAGCCAGAAGGGGATCTGCCTAGGCACCGTACGCCAAATCGGTATAGTCTTCCTAAGTACCTTCGATACTACCGTTTCCAATTCGTATAGGGCTGACCTAATATTAGTAGACACTTAATTGCCCCTTACTCTAAGTTTAATATATCCGGGGAATAGCGTCGCCGTCCCGTACATTAGTATTAGTAAGAAGTAGATAGTAAATAGTTGCCTAGCTGAGCGTAGGGAGAGGCTTCGTAAGAGTTAGTTGATTTTTGCCGATAGTCTTATTACTACTGTCGCTTTGGGTATATATTTCCAAACTTATGTAGCGAGCGAGAGTTTAGCGTCCAAGTATACCCCTAGCCAACGCATCTCTTTCTAAGGCCCTATCAAACTGGCTAGGGTGCTAATAATAATATTAGTTGGGTTCCGCCAAACTCTCTTTGCTTCCTTACTTCGCGATGGGAAGTAGAGTGCCTTTATCTTCCTATAGTCTATTTTGAAGCCTAGGTCGAGTACGCGTTAGTATAAATCCGTGGCCCTCCGTAACGCTGTATATAGTATTTGTATAGCGTCCCGGCCTACTATAAGGTGGGCGATATCGTCCGCGTACGAGAAGGCTAATCCTTAGTATCTCTTGGGGAGGGAGGACGTAAAGAGTAGAAAGAGTATAGGGGATTAGAGGGACCCTTATAGTAGCCCGTTACTCGAATAAAAGCGTCTCTTTGCCTATCTGAAGGTGAAGCTCCTATCTATATAGAAATCTATAATAAGGGTGGTTAATAGAGGCGGCTACCCTTGTCCGTCTAAGACTTTTCCAAGTTTATTTACCCGCGTGGATGGGAAGGCGGAGTCGATATTGTATATCGTAATAATCCCGTATAGTCCAAATCGGCTAGCTCCTTTTATATTATATATTAATATTATCATTAGGTCCGTAGCGGACCGGGTTAGGATGGCTCCTATTATATCCCTAGGGATTAGTTCGGCGTTAAGGGCGATTACGGTCATTCTTCTAGCGATTAGTCGTTCGATGCCCTTACCTATCGTCGATAGTAGGGTAATAGGTCTCTACCTAATTTCGATAGCGTAACTACTTAGGTTCGTTTAAACGCTACTAGGAATTTCCCTATTGCGAGCGTAGCGTATATAATAGTCCGGATAGTAGGGAGGATTAATTCCTATGCGTCCTTGAAGATGCTTAGTATAATACCGTCTGGCCCCGGGGTATTAGAACCGTACCGGAGGAACGCCTCGCGGATCTCTTTATTTAATAGCGTGTTCAGGACCTATTGTACGATATCCTATAGGAGTATTAAGCTTTGGTATTAGTACGGTAGGAGGGGCTCTTCTCCTGCTAGGCGGAAGGCCGCGTTGGCTAGGTATATAGCGATATCCTCTAGGTCTATTAATTTTTAGTTTTATATATTAATTAAAGTGGGTCTATTATCTAGGGGGTCCTTCCTCTATCGGAGTATATTGCCTAATTCCTTAGGGGTCTTTACGGCGTCTATCTTTCCGTAGTAGAAGTTCGTACACATCTCCCTATAGGCTTTACGGTAGACTACGGGGTCTACGTCCCTTGCCTCCGCTAGGTGCTTATTCTACTATAGCATACTCTTCGGTTTCCCTCCGAATGCGATAGAGTATTCCTTAATCGTGCCTTTGAACATATCCGTAAAGGACTACGTAAACTCTTCGAATTCATCGGGGGACCGCAGGGTTGGGATTACCCTCGGGAGTCGCCTTATTAGGGCTTGGTTCGCCTCCTCTGCGTATGTAGGAGGGAGTATATACTTCTTCTAAGGGGGTATATTCCTATTAGCCGGGATTGTGATAACGAGTTTGCGGTAGTCCGAGACCTACGCGCCTACCCTCATATAGGCTCTATCCGTACCGAAAGCGAGGTCCAGGGTTGAGTGTCCATTCGCGTGTCTGTGTGTCGGAATGCCTGGTGTGTTTAGGAGGTTGAGGCTCCATATTGCCATGAGTTCTTCAAGTTCGTCGCCTCGTCCTAAGTTGCAGTCCGAGGTATAGGTTATTATTCTTGTACTAGGGTTAATCTGCGAGGTACAGAGGTTTGTTGTCGGCCTAGTATAGGTCCGGGTAACGCCCGGCGAGGACGCTACGAAATAGACCGCTTAATAAGAGGTTAAATTAAAAAAGAATAACAAGACAGCTAAGACCACCGGCCTAACTCCTACTACTAAACTTACCTACCCCACCCCTTCCGTCTAGAAAGAGAGCTATAGGTCCTTCCTTAGACTTGTATAGGATGCGGAATTTCAGAAAGCGACGCCCGAAGGAATTATCTCCTATATTACAAAGGAAGTGAAATTCCCCCGCTAGTAAATCAAACGCGTTTACCCTATCTAATTAGGCTTTTATATCGAAACGGTCAAGCCGGATTAACGATAGCTCTTTATAAACCTTAATAAAGATATCCCCTAATGTATTATCGAACCCGAAATCAATATAGTATTTTATTACCTAATTAGCGTCCCGCTCAAATTCTACGTTTATAACGGCGCCCGAGATGTAGAGTTACTTATCGCGCAAGAAATTTAAACCGCTATAAAATAGAACGCTAAAACTATTAACGGGAAGGAGGCTAGGGATTATATTATAATCCTCAATAAGAAAACCTAACGCTTCCGTATCTTCGGCTCCAAACTAACCCGGTTAATAAAACGTAACCTACGTATATATATATATAATAGGTAGTTCGGACCCTACTATACGGCTAAATATACCTTTACTTCGGTTTATAAAGATTATAGTATACCGAAGGCCTCCTATAGGGATATATATAAACTTATCCTTTAGTATCCTAATTACCTCGGCCCGGAAAGATTAGAATATTCCGATTACCCTGTCTTCTTTAAAACGAAGGATAGGTACGTTAAGAAACTAATAACCGAATAACGGATAAGTATACGGAAAGCCGGAAAGGCCGTATATAGAGCCGCCGTACGGGATTTTAAATAAGGGTTATAACCGATTAGACTTATTAGGAGTAACGCGGTTAGAATAATAAATTAGGAGAAGTTAAATAGAGCGGAGGCGGAGGGGAGCGTTAAAAAAGAAGATACCCCGATTATAATTACAATTAAAAATAATAGAAATATAATATTAGAGGATATACCCCCGCCCCCCAGCTCTCTTATACAACCGCTCCGAACCCTAACCCTACCCCCAAACCCTAAGGACTATCCTTCAGCCCGAATATAATTAATAAGAAGGCTATAGCTTAGAGAGACCGTTAAGCGCGACGTTTCTAATAGGAAGAGGTAAAAGAAAGGATAATGGATTATTTATTTACCTTTAAATAACTAGCCCTTTATACTACAGTAAGGAGTTAGGAAGAAATATAAGGGAGCGGAATAAAACGGCCGTCCGAAATCTAAAATAATATCCTTAGAGGCCGCTTCCTAATAACGCCCAATATACCCCTCCCTCCCCTTAAAACCCCTAATAAACGCCCCCCTCTCCCTTTGGAAGGCGAAAAAGGCGATAGATAAATAAGCCCCGACCCCCTATCCTAATAATAGAGGGGCTTAAAATTATATCCGTTAACGTATAAACATCCCTAGCGAATATTAATAGTATCTTCGAATAAGCAATTATAAACCGGACTCTAGTAATCTATATATAGGAACCCGCTATAACCTAAAGTAGGATTTATAAATACCCCGGCTACTATATAATCGCCTATAACGACCGAGAGATAAGGGCGGTAATTTATATCGCTAAAATATACGGATTTATAATACCCCTTACCCCCTAGATATATACTATTATAATAACTATGAACATCGCTAATATTATATATACTTATTAGCATTTACAAAATAAATAAATAGAGCCCGCTAAAGAATATTCATTAATATTCTAAATCCAATATACCCTAGTAGTAAGCGATTTCAATATATATTATTCTTCCTAAAACCCCTAATTCCGTAACTTAAGACGAAGCGACGAATTTGAAGAATTTATAGCATTATAGGGCTTCAACCTCCTAAATATACTAAGTATACATATATATAAATATATAAATGGATATTCGACCTTAAACTTTGCTTTCGGCGTAGAGAGAGCCTATATAAGAATAAGCGTATAGGTTTCGGACTATTATAAACTCGTTATTATAATCCCGGCTAATAAGAATACGCCCCTCCAAAAGAAATATATATTCCTATTCATACGTATAAAGGAAGTATATTAAGCCTTAATAAGACGGTTCCTAAGGATTGTCTTAATCCTATAATCCCCCGACGAATTCGAAGAATTTATATAGTCGTTTACAAATATTTTCGAAGGTATAATTAAAGATTATTCTATTATATTCGGAGGAAAACCTAAGAATATACTATAGTAGAACGAATATTTAGTAAAAGTAAAGGACGATAATCTTATAGTTTATTATAAAGCCTGTAGGGAAACGCGTACGAACTTCTACTACGAGAAAATAAACGCCGCGAAGACCTTTAAGGAATTAAGTAATATATTCTAATAGAGAAAAGACCCTTTAAATAATAGACCTACTCTAATTAATATATAAAATAAAAAGGTTAATAAACCCGGAGGATATTAGAATATACCTAGCCAATATAGCCTTCCGCTTAGCGAGAAAGGAGCCCCTCCTACTATATTAATATTAAAGCCTAATACTACTATAAAATATTGTACAATAAGTTTTAGATACGCTATTAAAGGAAGAAATCCGCAAAGCGTTCTTTAAATACGGCTCTAATACCCCGGGATTAGACGATATTATACTAAATATCTTTAAAAATGCGTAAGAGTTAATCCTCTTTACCGTCTACGCTATTATATACGCTACGTTTGTAATAGGGAAATTCCCCGCGGCGTTTAAGAGAATTTAAATAATTATACTATCGAAACTAAATAAGGACCCGTATGATTATAAAGGTTAGAAATTTATCGCCCTATTATCGACGATAAATAAGGGTATCGAACGCTTAATCGCTAAGAGAATAACCGTAATTACCCTCAATATAAGGCTAATCCCTAGAGATATAACGGGAATAATCCTAACTTAGTCCGCTATAAACCTAATTATAGTATTAGTATACAATATAGAAGGAGCTAACCGACTCAGGCTATACAAGATTATTATAATATATAATATCGATTCCGCCGTCCCTTCTATATAAGTAGATAAATTCGGGGAAGTTTTAAATAGATAAAGGTAGCCGCCCGTATTAATTACCTTTAATGTAAATTTCTATATAAATAAGAGCTTTACCTTCAAATAAACAAAGAGACGCTTCTATTCGAGTAATAAATTACTATAAAGGTCCCCCTAATCCCTTATACTCTTCCTACTCTTTACGTCCTCCTTCTTTAAGAGATACTAAAGGCCGGCCTTTTTATACGCGGACGGTATTACTTACTTTATAATAGGCCGCGGCGCTATATAAATATTATATATTATATTATAAAGAACTACGGACCCATACCGACGCGTATTAGATTTAGGCTTTAAGATAGACTATAAAAAGATAGAGGCGCTCTATTTCCCGCTACGGGGCAAAGAAGTAAAGAAAATCTAGCGGAATTTAACTAATATTACTATTAATACTTTATTTGGATTAATATAGCCTTAGAAGGAGATGCGCTAACTAGGGGTATATTTAAACGCTAAACTTTCATTCGCTATATAAGTCCGGAAACGTATATTTAAAGTAATAGCGGTAATAAAACTATCTGTAAGAATTAACTAGGTTTTATATGGCTTTACTTTATATTTAGTTAAATAATTACTTATAATTTACTTTATACCGATACTAATATACGGAATAGCGGCGCTATCCCTTCAATATACTAAATTTAGAGGGAAAGGCAACTTAGTATTTACTAATATTAAATCGGCCTTATACAAATTAGAGACGGCAACTTCGAAGGTATTTAGGAAGATTATACCGATTTGGCGAATAGTACCTAGGCAAATCCCCTTTTAGTTAGCCGGTATAGCCTTACCGGAGATTATAGGAAAGGAGACGGCGAGAACGGCTATTAAACTATATATACTCTCGGGTATATACCTATTTATATAAAGATTGAAAAAACCTCTCTTAAAGAAGTAATTTAGACTATACGCCTTTGCGGAATTATAACCCCCGCCGGAGGTACTTTGAAACGAAATATAACTCCCCCGCCTACCGGCCCTCTATAATTAGCTTACCCCCGGCGCTAAGAAATAAATATACCGCCCCGGATAATAGACGCTATTATCCGAATCCGACCCAAACCTATATTAGGCCGATAATAAACCCCTGTATTTTATAAATTAACTTTAGTATAAGAATAATAACCTCTACTTCGGATTGTCACGTAAGTGTTTAGTAAAGTGGATTAAGGAACGAATAGGCTATTAGGATTTCTACTCCTATTATAACCGTTTTAATTACCCTTTAGAGACCTTCCGATACTATATATATACGGAGTACCCCGCGAAAAAAGATACTTCTTCGTTTATTTACTAATTATATATTATAACCCGAATACGGTAGAAGATACTCCGAAAGCTTTCGGTACTAGCTATACTATACTCTTCGTAAGGGTATAAGCCTTTAAAGACGAAGGATATATATATATTTAAGTATTACGAGGAGGAGGTTATTAGGGGATAAGGATAGTTTAAATAAAGACCCCCGATTTAGATAACGAGCTACTACCTTATATAGAAGTATACGCTCTCCCGGGATTAGGGGGCTTAGAATAAAATAGTGGGGCTAAGACCGCATGAAAAGGATTAGGGTTTTTAGCCTACGGCTACGCGAGTGCTTAGCCTAGGAGGCTTTTTCCCCACACCAATATACTTATAGCCAGCCGCCGTCGCGGGCACGACTTATTATTTAGTATTAGTAAAACGTAGTCGTAAGATGCATTTATTCATTCATTTATATATATACTACTAGGCATATACCTACTTATATAAAGATTGAGAAAACCCCCCCTAAAGGGGTAGTTTAAACTATATACCCTTACGGAATTATAACTCCCGCTAGAGATACCTATAAACGAAATATAATTCCCCCGCCTACCGGCCTTCCGGAATTAGCTCGCCCCCGGCGCCGAGAAATAGATATACCGCCCCGGATAATAGATATTACTATTCGAAGCCAACCCAGATTTATACTAAGCCGATAATAAACCTCCGTACCTCGCAAATTAACTTTAGTATAAAAATAATAACTTATACTTCGGACTACTACGTAAGTATTTAGTAAAATAAATTAGAGAACGGATAGGCTATTGGGACTTCTATTCTTACTATAATCGCGTTAACTACCCTTTAAAGACCTTCCGATACTATATATATAGAGCGCCCCGAGAGAAAGGATACTTTTTCGTCTACTTAATAATTATATACTATAACCCGAACGCAATAGAAGATACGCCGAAAGCCTTCGGCACTAGCTACGCTACCTTTTTCGCACAAGTATAGGCCCTTAAGGACGAGGGATATATATATATTTAAATATTACGAAGAGGAGGCTATTAAAGAATAAGGATAATTAGAGTAGAAACTTCCAACTTAAACGACGAGCTACTACTATACGTAGAGGTATACGCTCTCCCGTGATTAAGGGGC
This sequence comes from Neurospora sp. LNF1-1, assembly GCA_009805225.1. NCBI lineage: Eukaryota > Fungi > Ascomycota > Sordariomycetes > Sordariales > Sordariaceae > Neurospora > Neurospora sp. LNF1-1. The sequence goes on from RAOM01000080.1 coordinate 147,608, forward strand.
TTAGAATGAAATAGTAGGGCTAAGACCGTATAAGAGGGATTAGAGTTTTCAGCCTACGGCCACGCTAGGGTCCGACCTAGCTGACCTAGGAGGCTTTTCCCCGCATTTATGTACCTATRCCTAGCCGCCGTCGCGGGCACGACTTATTATCTAGTATTGGTAGAACGCAGTCGTAAAATTCATTTATTTATTCATTCATTCTTCTTATCGCTGTTATACCTCGGATAAATAGAGAGTATAACCTTATATTACTTTTATAAGCATTGTTTATTCTTACTTTGACTTTTTGTTCTTTATAATTATCCGAGTTATTAGGGAATTAGTAAGCGGATAGCTAAGAAATAATTAGGAATTTACACTCCGAATTATAATTAGCCTCTACGTAAACACGAACGCTACGGACGTACTCGCTATATTTTGCGTTCCCAGGGAACTTCTTACAAATAAATTTACAATCGGTATAACGTTGGTAAGGTATAACTATAGAAGTAAAAGATTCGATATAAGTTAGTAAGATTTACCGTCGAATAAACGACGTAGTCGAACGTTTAGATACACGGTTAGATATAATAGCGAGTATAGGGAAGGAAGGAGAACCTACTATATCTAGAGTAATAGAGGGAGCGGTATAGAAATAAGAATAAGCGGATACGTTAAGGGAATTAGCAAAGCCGTCGAAGACGTTGGCTAAGGAGGGGAGGCATCGTATTACGAATTTAAGCGATATAAGGGTCGCTCAAGCCATCGGGACCCGACAGCCCCACCTAAGGAGGATAGTATAACCTTAGAACCAGGATTGGATTGGAAGGGCGTATAAGAGTATTTACTATAGGAGAGGGCTTACTAGCGAGCCAATACTTACGAGTAAGCCGGGGCTTACAGTGAGCTAGTGCTTACAAGTGAGTAAGGGCTTACGATGAGCCAATAATACTATTGTAAGCAAACACTACCAAGATAAATGGAAGGCAAGGTGTTAGGAGTATAAAGGGACGACTAGAGAACTCAGATTGTCAGATAGTTCGATAGTAGTTAATTAATTATTATTACCGAGACTAGTATAACGCTACTATCCTTATTGTAAACCTTTTGGCTTCACCGAACGTCTTCTGATAATATCAACATTCAGCTATCCTACTTGGGCAGATCAGACTGCCGTTCGTCACAGGTACGTATTTATATATAATATTAGGGTTAAGTTCGGTGGAAGTTATAATATAACGAAAGTTAAGTAGGGAATTAATTTTAGGGATATATTTTATGCTTCGTTTAAATCGTACCCCGAATTTAGCGGGCGTTTCTTTTTTAGGGTTATAGGGGGCGGAAAGACCTTAAAAAGCATAAATATTAATAAAATTTTTATATAAATTTAATTTAAAGGGAGTAGAAATATTTAGAACTAATTCGTCAAACAATTTATTGTTAGTTCTAGTACCAAAGAATATATCTTCGTCCTCATCTTCCTAATTAGGATCTCTTTTAATATTATTAATTTACTGAGAGGAAATCTTTATAGTATTATAATCGTTTTTACCGTAATTAGCAGTATAGGGGTATTTAATATCGGGTTATTTATTATCGGGGATAGAAGGGCGGCACGCGGATTCGTCAAGAGTATAATTAGCTATAGTAATCGATTTTAATCGTAATTGGTATCGGGTTTTAAATTCAATATCGGGTTCGTAATGTCGCCGCAACGATAATATTCGGGTTTAGGAAATCGACGAGGCGACTTATTGGGTTTTCGGGTTCAAAGGGGATTTTAATTACCTTTCTAGACGGATATAAGTAAGCTTTAATTAAATATTATAATATGTTAGTGTACGTAGTTGCGTATCGCGTAATTAAATGTAAATAATTAATTAATTAAACTTAACGAAGGAAAGAGGGAGAGGTTGAAAGTTGGGCTTAAATATATACCCTTATGTAGGATAGGTCCAGATTCTACCAGCCTCGACCGCCTTCCTTATTTAGTTTAATAATACACGTAAATGCAACATACGGGTCGCAGTACCCGTTAAATAGGTGCGAATATTAATACCGTTAGTACAACCAATTAGGGGGCGCGCATCTATAGCGCTAATGGGTCCTGTGGGTCTTATTAATAGGACGAATAGGATGTAATCCATAGCACTGGATCCCAGTCGTTATAAATAGCGTTTAAAAGGCGGCTATAAATTATTATAAGCGTTCCTAGGGGTCTTGAGATTACGGGACAGCGGGGAAGGCGGCCGGTATTATTGTTAGGAAGGACGGAGGTCCGGATAGTAGCGAAGGTCGAGATTGGGGGCGGAGACTCTTTAGACGTACTTACGAATGAATGAATGAATGAATGTATTTTACGACTACGTTCTACCAATACTAGATAATAAGTCGTGCCCGCGACGGCGGCTAGGTATAGGTATATTGGTATAGGAAAAAGCCTCCTAGGTCAGGCACTAGCGTGGCCGTGGGCTGGAAACGCTAATCCTTCTTGTGCGGTCGTAGCCTCACTGTTTCATTCTAGACCCCCTGGTCCCGGGAGAGCGTGCACCTCTGCGTATAGTAGTAACTCGTCGTCTGGGTCGGGGGTCTCTGCCCGGGCTATCCTTATCCCCTAATAGCCTCCTCCTCTTAGTATTCAAATATACGTATATCCCTCGTCTTTAAGGGCTTATACTCTTACGAAAAATGTAGCGTAGTTAGTGCCGAAGGTTTTCGGCATATCTTCTACCGTATTCGGGTTGCAGTATATAACTAGTAGGTAGACGAAAAAGTATCCTTTTTCGTAGGGCTTTCCGTATATATAATATCGGAAGGTCTCTAATAGGTAGTTGAAGTGGTCGTAGTAGGAGTAAAAGTCCTAATACCCTATCCGTTCCCCGATCTATTTTGTTAAATATTTACGCGGTAGTCCGAAGTAGGAGTTACTATTCTTATATTAGGGTTGGTCTACGAGGGTCTAGGGTTTATTATCGGCTTAATATAAGTCCGGTCGGATTCGGGTGGTAGTATCTATTGTCCGGGGCGCCGTACCTACCTTTCAGCGCCGGGGGCGAGCTAATTGCAGAAGGCCGGCAGTTGGGGGCGCTATAGTTCGTTTAGTGGCTCCTCCAATAGGAATTGTAATTCTACGAGGGCGTATAGCCTAAACCATCCCCTTAGGGGGGGTTTCCTTAATTTCTATATAAGCGGGCAGTTGCCTAGGAGTATATATAATTTTACGGCCGCTTTTACTATCTCCCTTCCTATAATTTCCGGTAGTATTATGCCGGCTAATTAGAAGGGGATTTATTTAGGTACCGTACGCTAAATCGATATAGTTTTCCTAAGTACCTTTAATATAGCTATCTCTAACTCGTAAAGGGCGGACTTAATATTAGTAGATATTAGGTTATTCCTCTTCCCGGGTTTAATATATCTAGGGAATAGTACCGCTATCCTATATATTAATATCGGTATAAAGCAAATAATAAAGGACTATCTAGCTAAACGTAAGGTGAGGCTTCGGGAGACTTGGTTAATTCTTGCCGATAGTCTTATTAGTACTATTACATTAAGTATATATCTTCGAACCTATATAGCGAATAAGAGTTTAACGTCGAACTATACCCCTAGGCAGCGTATTTCCTTTTAGGGCCGTGTTAATCTAAGTAGGGTATTAATAATAATACCGGCTAGGTTCCGCTAAATTTTCTTTGCGTCTTTACCTCGTAATTGTAAATAGAGAGCTTTTATCTTCCTATAGTCTACCTTAAAGCCTAGGTCGGCTACGCGTCTATATAGTTCCGTCGCCCTCCGTAATGCGATATATAGTATTTGTATAACATCGCGGCCTACTATAAAGTAAGCGATATCGTCTACGTATAAAAAGGCTAATCCTTAATGCCTCTTAGGTAGGGAGGCTATAAATAGTAGGAAGAGGATAGGGGACTATAGGGATCCCTACGGTAGTCCGTTACTTAAGTGGAAGCGTTTTTTAGCCTATTTAAATACGAAGCTTCTATGTATATAGAAGTCTGTAATTAGGGCGACTGGGAGAGGTAGCTACCCTTACCTATTTAGGACTTCCCTAAGTTTATCTACCCGCGTAGACGGGAAGGCGGAGTCGATATTGTATATTATAATAATCCCGTATAGTCCGAGCCGGTTAGCCCCCCCTATATTACAGACTAAGGCTATTACTAGGTCTATTATAGACCGGGTCGGTATTATTCTAATTATATCCTTAGGGATAAGCTCGGTGTTAAGGGGGATTACGGTTATTCTTCTAGTAATTAAACGTTCGATGCCTTTATTTATCGTCGATAGTAAGGCGATCGGTCTCTATCCTTTGTACCTATATAAGGATCTCCCCATTTTCGAGAGGGTAACTATTTAGGTTCTTTTGAACGCTACTAGGAACTTCCCTATTAAAAGTAAGGTATAGGTAATAGCTCGGATAGTAAGGAAGATCGGTTCTTACGTATCTTTGAGGGTGGTTAGGGTAATGCCGTCCGGCCCGGGGGTATTCGAGCCGCATTTTAAAAAGGCTTTTCGGATTTCCTCGTCCGACGGCGTATCTAAGACCTATTGTACGATATTCTATAGGAGTATCGGGCCTTAATATTAATATAATAGGAGGGGTTCTTATCCCGCCGGGCGGAAGGCTACGCTAGTTAAATACGTCATAATATCCTCTAAGTCCGTTAATTTTCCGTTTTATATATTAATTAAAGTAGGCTTATCGTCCAAGGGGTTTTTTCGCTATCGGAATATATTTCCCAACTCTTTAGGAGTCTTAGCGGCGTCTATTTTATTATAGTAGAAATTGGTCGGTATCTTTCTATAGACCTTATAATATATGTTAAGGTCCTCCTCCTTCGCTTCCGCTAAGTATTCGTTCTATTATAGTATACTCTTTAGCTTCCTTCCGAATACAATAGGATATTATTTAATTATTCCTTTAAGCGTATCGACGAAGGATTATATAAATTCTTCGCATTCTACGGGGGATTATGGAGTTAAGACCGCCTTAAGGAGGCGTTTTATTAAGGCTTAATATACTTGCTTTATATATATAGGCGGAAGTATATGTTTTTTCCAAGGGGGTATATTCTTACTTACCGGGATAATAATAATGAATTTGCGGTAGTCCGAGACCTACGCGCCTACCCTTATACATACCCTCTCTATACCGAACGTAAGATTTAAAGTAAATTAGCCGTTCGCGTATCTATATATAAATATACCGGGTATATTAAGGAGGTTAAACCCCTATATTACTATAGTCTCTTCGAAGGCGTCGTCTCTTCCGGAGTTACAGAACTAAGGATCTTAAGAAGAGTAGTAAGCGTTAACATCCCCTATTACCAAAGCGTATTATAAATAAAGTATCGATAAATATTCTCTAGCCGGTTCCGCTTATTTATTTTATAAATATTAATATATATAAATAATATTAGCGCCGTTAATTATTAGTATTGTCGTATATAATTAGGTGTTAATTAGGATAATAAAATTATATATCTTAATAACGTGTATTGCCGCTCTCGTCTCTCAGTCGTCGAGACTAATATTATAGTAACCGGGGTATTTACGGATCCTACCTTAAATTATAGTAGGTTCTTATATATATACTACTAGAGCCCAGCTAGTAATTGCCTATTCGAAGATACCGTTAATATTCGCTAAGGACTTTTAAACGTTAACGGATATAACCCTTAGTCTCTTTATTATTAGGATAAGGGATTAAGGCTTATTTATCTATCGCCCTATTTACCTTCGGGAGGGGGAGGGGGGCGTCTATTAGGGGTTTTGGGGGCGGGTAGGGGTATATTAAGTATTACCGGGAAACGGCCTCTAAGGATGCCGCTCCAAATCTCGGAGGGCCGTCTATCTTCTCCGCGGCTTATAGTTATAGCCCTAGTATAAGGGGCTGGTGGGCTAAAAGTAAAGGGCTTATCGCTTATTTCCTTTCCTATCTCATCCTATATTTAGAAGCGTCGTCTATAATTTACTTTCTAAATATTTAGGCTAACCTATAGCCTAGCCGGGGCGGAGGGTAGGAATAGGGTTCGGAGTAGAAGGGGCGGAGGGGAGTCCGGGAGTAGGGGGTAGTCTTCCAATATCGTATCCCCGTCGTTATCGATTGTAGTCGCCGTAGCCGCACTAGGGCTTCCTTCCTTTCCGAAGTCTCCTTCGGGTTTCTCTCCGTTCGTCTTCTCTTGGTTCGCTATCCTAATTGCGTTACTCTTATTAAGTCCGGCCGGCTCTTTTCCCTTTTTTAAGTCTCGTATAACGGTCCTATACGCGGCTTTTCCGGCCTTCCGGGCCCCTRTCCGTTATTCGGTAGTAGGTTTCTTAACGTATCCGTCTTTAACCTTCGGGAAGACGGGGTAATTAGCGTATCCCGGCTTCTCGGGACCGAGGCAATTAGGGTACTAGGGAATAGGTTTATATATATCCCTATAGGAGGTCTTTAATATACTATAGTCCCTATAGACCGAAGCGAAAGTATATTTAACTATATTGTAGGTGCCGAAATACTTATTATATATATATATATACGAGGGTTACATTCTATTAACCGGGTAGGTTCTAACCAGAAGATACGGAAAAGTTAAATCTTTTTATTGAGGATTATAATATAATCCCCGGCTTTCTTTCCTTTAATAATCTTAGCGGCCTATTTTATAGCGACTTGGATTTTCTAAACAATGAATAGTTCCGTATTTCTAGCGCCGTTGTAAGCGAAGAATTTAAGTAGTATACCGGCTAAGTAATATAAGACTATATCGACCTCTAGTTCGATCTAGCATTATAGGATTTCCTTATTAGATTCGATAAGGAGGTAGCGTTATTCTAATTTAATCATTTCGATACAAATTCCTAATTATACCGGGTATACCTTCCGGATATATTATCGGGGGAGTTTAATTTCTTCAGTAATATAGGAGATAATTCCTTCAGGCATCGCTTTCCGAAATTCCGCGTCCTATATACATTTAAAGAAAGTCTTATAACTCTCTTTATAAACGGAGGGGGTAGGGTAGGTATAGTTAGTAGTAAGAGTCGGGCTAGTAACTGTAATTTTCTTATTATTCTTTCTCAATTTAATTTCCTATTAAGCGGTCTATTTTATAGCGTCTTTAACGGGCGCGTACGGCTTCTTTTAAATAATTAGGGTAGGGTCGGGGTAAGGGGTAGATAGGGATATCTCCGGGGTAATCGATATAACCGGTAGGATCGGATCCTTTCGTAGGCGCTTAGCCGAGGGTCCTAGTTAGTTAGGCTGCTTAGGCGCCGTCGGGTAGGCGGGAGGGGGGGGTCGTTCTACTAGAGGCATCGATATGAAAGAACGAGTTAAAGAGGGAGTAAAGCTATTCTCGGAAGGGGGTGGCCGCCTTTCGTTATACAGGTGTCTTGAAGGCTTCGTAAACTTTATCGATAGCCTCAATAAAAATTTCGGCGACTTAGAATCGCGCTTGGAGCTCCTGGATGAGCTCCTCGTTTGCTTTGCGTAGGGTGGCTACAATATYGTCCTTAAAGGGCGCTATCGTAGCCGAGTTTATCGAAATGTCGGGCTCAGGGCCCTTCTCGCGGTGGGAGAAAGTCGTAATAACTATATTAGTGTTTTGGCGACGATTTAGGATACCCAGTCCTGATTGGTTTACTCTCGAAAGACGGCTTCTGATTGGCCGGAGCTAGTGCTCGGGGGAAGGGGGGGGGTAATTAAAGCGGTCGTAATAGGAATAGAAATTCTAGTAGCCCGTTCTTTCCCTTATCTATTTTACTAAATATTTACGCGGTAATACGAAATAAGGGTTATTATTTTTATACTATGGTTAATCTACGAGGTATAGGGGTTTATTAATAGTTTAATATAAGTTTAAATCGGATTTGGGTAGTAAAGTCTATTATTTAGGGTAGTATAATTATCGTTTAGCGTTGGGGGCGAATTAATTATAGAGGGCCGGTAGTCGGGGTAATTATATTTTATCGGGGGGCTCCTCCGGCGGGGGTTATAATTTAGCGAGGGCGTATAATTTAAATTACCCCTTTAGAGGGGGCTATCTTAATCTTTATATAAGCGGGTACGCGCCCGGGAATATATATAATCTAGCGGCTATTCTGACCGTCTCCCTTCCAATAATTTCCGGCGGGGCTATATTAATTAATTAGAAGGGGATTTACTTGGGTATTATGCGCTAAATTAATATTATCTTTTTTAAGTGCCTTTAATGTAATTTTTTCTAATTCGGTTAGGGCCGATTTAATATTAGTAAATATTAGGTTACTTCTCTTACCGGGTTTAAAATAGCTTAGGAAGAGTGCCGCTATTCCGTATATTGATATTAATATAAAGTAGGAAATGAATAATTATTTAGCTAAATATAAAGTAAGGTTTTAAAAGACTTAATTAATTCTTACTAATAGCCCTATTACCACCATTACTTTAAATATACGTTTTCGGACTTATATAGTAAACGAGAGTTTAGCGTTTAAATAGACCCCTAATTATTGTATTTCCTTCTAAGGTTTTACCGGGCCGGCCGGTATATTGATAGTAATATTAGTTGGGTTTCGCTAGATTTTCCTTTGCCTCTTTACTTTATAATAGGAGGTAAAATACTTCTATTTTTCTATAGTCTATTTTAAATCCTGAATCGAATACGTATCCGTATAGTTCTATTACCCTTCGTAATATAATATATAGTATTTGTGTAACGTTACAGCCTATTATAAAGTATACAGTATCGTTTATATATAAGAAGATTAGGCTTTAAAGCCTTTTGGGTAAGGAGGCTATAAGTAGTAGAAAGAGTATAAGGGATTAGGGGGTTCCTTATAGTAGTTTATTATTTAAGTAGAAGCGTCTCTTCGCTTACTTAAAGGTAAAGCTTTTATTTATATAGAAATTTATAACGAGGGCAATTAATAGGGGTAATTACTTTTGCCCGGTTAGGACTTCCTTAAACTTATTTACCCGCGTAGATAGGAAGGCGGAATCGATATTATATATTATAATAATTTTATATATTCCGAATCGGTTAGCTTCTTCTATATTATATATTAGGGTTATAATTAGGTTTATTATAGATTAGGCTGGGATTAGTCCTACTATATCCCTAAGGATTAATTCGGCATTAAGTGCGATAATTATTATTTTTCTAGCGATAAGTTTCGATACCCTTGCCTATCGTCGATAGGAGGGCGATAGGTCTCTAGCCTTTATAATTATATAACTCTCTCTTTAATTTTGAGAGTATAATTACTTAAATTCGTTTAAATGCCCCAGGGAACTTCCCTATGGCGAAATATAGCGTAAATAATAGCCCGGATAGTAGGGAGGATCGGTTTTTAAGCGTCCTTAAAGATATTTACTATAATACCGTCCGGGCCCGGGGTATTAGAGCGGTATTTAAGAAAGGCCTTACGGATTTCCTCGTCTATTAGAATATTTAGGATTTATTATACCATATTTTATAAGAATATTAGGCCTTAATATTAATATAAGGGGAAGGGGTCTTCTTTTACTAAACGGAATACTACGTTAGTTAAGTATATTATAATATCCTTTAAATCCGTTAATTTCCTATTTTATACGTTAATTAGGGTAGGTTTATCGTTTAAAGGGTCTTTCTTTTATTGGAATATCTTGTTTAATTCCTTAAAGCTCTTTATAGAATTTATTTTTTTATAATAGAAGTTTATACGTATCTCTCTATATACTTTATAATAGACTTTGGAATTTACGTCCCTTACCTCCGTTAAGTATTCGTTCTATTATAATATACTCTTCGGTTTCCCTCTGAGTATAATTGAATATTCTTTAATTATACCTTCGAACGTATTTATAAAGGATTATACGAACTCCTCGAACTCTTTCGGGAATTATAAAGTTAAAATTATCCTTAGGAGTCGGCGTATTAAAGCTTAGTATATTTCTTCTATATATATAAGTAAGTGTATATATTTCTCGAAGGGGGTTTATTTTTATTAGCCGGGATTATAATAACGAGTTCGTAATAGTCCGAAACCTATATACCTATTCTTATATAAGCTCTCTCTACGCCGAATACGAAGTTTAGAGTTAAATATCCGTTAATATATTTAGATATAAGGATGCCGGGTATATTTAGAAGGTTAAACCCTTATATTATTATAAATTCCTCGAATTCGTCGCCCTATCCTAAATTGCGAAAATAGGAGTTTTAAAAAGAGTAATATACGTTAAAGTTTCCTATTATTAGGGTATATCGAATTTAGAGTATTAGTAGGTATTTTTTAACGGGTTTTACTTATTTATCTATTAAACGCTAATATATATATATAATCTTAATGCCGTTAACGGTTACTATAGTAGTATATATTTATAGGGTGAGGGGTATTGAGAATTCGTACGTTTTAACAACGTATATTATCGCCCTTATTTCTCGGTTATCTAAGTTAATTATATAATAGCCGGGGTATTTACGGAGCCTCCTTTAGGTTATAGCGGGTTCCTATATATAGACTACCGGGGTCCGGTTTATAGTTATTTATTCGAGAATACTATTAATATTCGCTAGGGACTTTTAGACGTTGACGGATACGATTTTTAATCCCTTTTTTATTAGCATAAAGAGTCGGGGCTTTATTATTTATCCTTTTATATACCCTTCGCGGGTTGAGCTTTGGGCGTCCGGGGGGGGAGGGGGGAGGTATTCGGGGCTATTAGGAAGCGGCCGCGGGGGGTATTTTTCTAAATCTCCGGAGGTCGTACCTCTTTATAGTATTTTACGGTTATACGTATAACGGGTTGGTTAAAAGTAAAGGGTTTAATCTCCGTCCCTCTTCTTATCTTTTCTTCCTTCAGGATTTGGAAGTGTAATTTATTAATTTCGTACTAGGCCGCAACTTTCCTTCCAATTATATTCGGGCTAAGTAACGGGCCTTATAATTTAAAGGGACCCGGGGGCGGGGTAGGGGTCCGGGGGGGGGGGGAGCCGGTTATATAGCGGGTAGGGTATCCGGGGGTAGGAGGGACTCCTCTAATTTCGAATTCCTATTATCCTCGATTATAATCGGTTCGGCGGGGTTAGGGGTAATAATCGTAGGGGTATCGGTAGCCAACCCAACGGGGGTAAGGCCGTTTAAAACGGAGCTATTCGGATTTATAGTAATATCCCTATTTTTATTAATTATTATATTCGGAAGGCGGTTAAAGATTTTAACGGCGTTATTCTTATTTACTCTATTATCTATTCGAATTACTTTAACGGCATTTCTATACGTAGCTTTACTAACCTTCCTAATTCCAGTCCGTTATTCGATAATAAATTTCTTAACGTATCTATTTTTAATTTTAAGGAAGACAAAGTAATCGGAATATCCTAATTAGAAAGGGCCGAAGCAATTAGGGTATTATAAAACGGGTTTACAAACTTCTTTATAAGAGGCTTTGGGTATACTATATTAGGCGTAGACTAAAGCGAATATATATTTTATAATCTAATAGTAGCCGAAATACTATTCGTAAATATAAATCCTTAGGGAGCGCTCTAATAATTAGGCGGGCTCGGAGCCGAAGATCCGGAAGGGGGTAATCTTCTTCCGGAGGATAATAATGTAGTCTCCGTCCTTCTTTTTTTTAAGGATTTTGGCCTCCTATTTAGTAGCGGCCTAAATTTCTTAAGCGATAAAGGGTTTTATAGAACGGACGCTATTATAAGCGTAAAATATTGGCGCGACGCCGGGGAAGTAATGTATAACTATTTCGATCTCCGGTTCGATAATACATTAAAGGACTTTTTTTTATTAATGTCTACGAAGAATTATTATTAATCCGTTTTAATAATTTTAATATAGAACCCCGATTATGCGAGGTAGACACATTTAATGTAGTAGCGGGGGAACTTTACCTCTTCGGTAATATATAGAATAATACCTTCGGGTATCGCTTTCCGAAGTTCCGTATCCTCCTTACATTTAACGAAGGACCTATAACTATATATATAATAAATAGATTTATTACCCTAAATAGGGCGGATAAAGTCAGTAATTATAATAAAACCGGTATTCTTAATCCCTTTATTATTATTCTTCGATTTAACTTCCTACTAGTCGGTTTATTTCGTATTACCCTTAACGGACGCGCTTAACGACTTCTAAATAACCGAAGTAGGGTTAGTATACAAGGTAGTTTACATAGCTAGTTTAGTATGTAATATAAGTAGTAGGGTTGGTTTTATATTGTCGGTTTAAAAGATAGAGGAGAGGAGAGCGTAAAGTTACTCTTTAAGGTGGGCTGCTACCCTCTTCTAAGCGGAGGTTTTAAGGCCTTTATAAGGTTTATCGATAGCTTTAATAGTAATTTCCGTAACTTCAAATCGCGCTTAAAGTCTTTCAATAAACTCCTCATTAACTTTACGTAGGGTAGTTACAATATCGTCCCTAAAGGGCGCTATCGTAGCGGCAGTATCGAATTTCAGGTTCGGGGCCCTTCTCGTAGTAGTAAGAGGTCGTAATAGTTATATTGGTGTTTTGGCGACGAGTTAGGATACCCAGTCCTAATTGGTTTACTCCGAGAAGAACGCTTCTGATTGGCCGGAGCCAGTTCAGAAAAATATTTTTCGTGAGAAGGATGTATATATCAATTAATAATCGATAGAACCCCCCTAATATGGATAGCGAGGGTAACGGTAGGTTGGGATTCTTATTGTGCGGGTTTTACTAAATATAGGCTAGGTAGTGCGTTTTGTTTATAGATATATTATTTAATTTGCCGGTTATACATGGACGCGAATAGCCTAGGCCGAGGGCATTTAAATTAAGGGCCGGAAATTTAGGGTAACGGTCGTTAGGGGTATTAATTTGGAATTCCGGCTCTTCTAACTCATTGATTGGCGGCGTTATACCTAGGCGGATCTTATCGTCTCTAATTGATAGCGCCTCGAATGAACCAGGCGCCGTACGAACGATATTATTAATTTACTTCGTAAGGCGGGGGTCCGATAGTACGAATGAATTGAGTAGGATAATTCGAATAGTATGGACGATGCCCTCTTGTTGTAAAATCTATTATTCAATCTCCTTACCGTTCGTAAATGTTGCCGTCGTCTTAAATCGTTTATTGGGATTATAGTTATTAATTTCTATTTAATTGTATTGCGGCCCTAGTTATATAGTTTATTATGGAGGTACGGTTACGTAGTCGGGGTTTAATCCTCCTAATTAGTAAAACGGCCTAAATCGGGGGTCGGGCCGGGGATAGGGGAAAATTATTAGGGGGGAAATTTTTGAGGGTAAACTTATTAAGGGTGAAAATTATTAATATAGATTTACTTATAAAATTTCTCCTTTATTAATACGTTTAATAACCCTAGGAGACTATACTCCTACTATATTTAGTAATAATAAATATTAAAATGAATATTCGGACGTAGGGCTTTAGTAATATACTTCTTTGTACGTATAGGTAAAGAAGAGCCGCCAATTATATCAGTTGCTATTGTAGCTGTAGGATTAATAGTAGTAGTAGTAGTCTTATTCCCTATGCTAGTAACTATATACTAAGCGCCCAATGGGCATGGGGTCCTTCACCTATTTTCGGAGGGAAAACCGTACATACTTCCGTCTGCCGGATAAAAACCACCGCCCCTTGCCCGGCCGCGA